>CAOLHI010003964.1:0-142292 GCA_948474755.1 Ctenosaura bakeri | reverse complement strand
TTTCCCGACAGTTGTAAGCAATTCATTGTGCAAACGGATGCTTCGGACTTTGCCATGGCAGCCGTTCTTTTACAACATGACACCACAGGAGCACTCAGGCCTTGTGCTTTCATTTCAAAGAAATTTTCCCCTCAACAAGCTAATTGGCCTATTTGGGAGAAAGAAGCCAAGGCTATCCATTTTGCGCTGTCCTCTTGGCGTCATTTGCTTGAAGGGGCTCGACTTCCCTTTGAAGTTTGGACTGATCATAGGAATTTGCAAGCCTTACAGTCTGCTAAGAAACTCTCCCCTAAGCAGGCGAGATGGGCTGAATTTTTCCAGAGATTCCGATTTAAAATTGTTTTCAAACCTGGCCGAACTAACCAACTGGCGGACCCTCTCTCTCGACTTCCCTGTTTTGCGGAGTCCCCTGCTACGTCCTCCCACTCCAATACCTTGTTTCCTGCCTCCTCTCTGGCTTCTCAAGTGACTACTCGTGCATTAGCAAAGACAAGGCTTTCTGCCTCCTCTCTTTGTGACTCCGCTCTCCGCGATGCTATCATTCATGCAGCGCATGCAGACTCCTGGCTACCGGCAAACAAGGATAAAATAGAATGGCTTGACAATCTCCCCTTTTATGGCACCAAGGTCTACGTTCCCCCTGCTGCCCGCGAGCAGGTACTTCATCGTTATCATGACTCCAAACCCGCTGGACATTTTGGGTTTTTGAAGACATTGCATGCGATTCGCCGCCTTTTTTGGTGGCCTGGATTAAACCCCTCCGTGCAAACTTACATTAAGCAGTGTGCCACTTGCAACGTTTCTAAATCGCCCACATCTAAACCTCAAGGGCTCCTGCAACCTCTGCCTGCGCCTGCTAGCCCCTGGTCGGTCATCGCATGGGATTTTATCGTGTCTCTTCCCTCTTCACACGGCTTTCATGTTATTTGGGTTGTTACTGATCACTTTTCCACGTCTATTCATCCTGTTTTTCATTCCAGTTTGCTGAAGAGGGCACCTTCGCTGACTTCTTCGCCGGCTGATGTTCCTCAACGCCCCGACTGACTTGCTACTGCATTCATATTACTATTTAGTTTTCTTGTCTTTCTACTGTTCCGTGATATTTTCTATATTTTGTGTATCTTTATGTATATATTTTTTTTAAAAAAGTGGGGCAGGATGTCGGGAGTCCTCCATGTTTTATTGTTTTAGGATAGCAGTAGACTGAGGAAATAGTGATAGTAGGCTGTTAGCTATTCCCAGGCGCCAACCATTCCTTCTGGCTGGAATTTCAAAGGAACCGTTTGGCATGATGACGTTCGTTCTTTTACAACTATCTTAGGAGAAACTGTCTGTTAAAGTGTAAGGTGGGGGAAAACGTTCCATTCTCGAGCTTTAACGTCTGAAGACAGCATCCCTTACTATGTTACAATAAATCTTCTATTAAGTTTGTTGATCCGTGTAAGAGTGAATCTGTTCCTGACAGTTTCAGTGCACAGCAAAGAAGACCAAGCATATTTTAAGTGAATGATATAAAGATATCAACTGTGTTTCATCCTAACCATCAGTTCAAACAAGTTGCCAGTAGGTTCCTTTTGCAAAACAAAGCAAATAATATTCATGCTCACATGTGTCATGAGCAACATATTGTTAGAGTTACGTCAGTCCTGAACAAAGTTTGGGAAAGGTTACATTTGGGCTACAGCTTCTAGAATCCTACATACAGGCTGCTTCTGTGAATGGAAGATTCTCATGAGCAGGATTGGTGTGTTGGCTTTTCCAAAAAAGCAAGCAAGCAAGCAAGCAAGCAAGAAGCAAGCAAAGGTCAACACTGGAAGAACCAGCTTGTGGAGCAGTGTCTTTACCATGTCAATGTATATCTGATTGAGTTCAATGGAATTTCTTCCCAGTGAAGTCTTTTGTCAGAGACATAGGAATGCAACCCAAGATTCATTTCTCTGGACAGTTCTATTTTACCCTTGAGTGTCTTTATGTTTGAAGTAACATTTATCTGTCTTTTGTCAGAGACTGAGCTTGAAATTGGTGAAATCTGTCAGAATGCAGCCCCCTCATATTTATACACTGCTCAGGGCTTCTTTGGTATTAGTTTTTATGACACAGAGATGAATATGACAGAGTTATCTTGATGACAATTCTGCAAACTGATATGTTTATGTCAGAAAAAGTGTACTTCCTTATTGGAAATGAATCATATAGTTGGAAGGAACCACGTAGAGTCCAACTCCCTGCCATGCAGGAATACATATCTAAAGACCTACAAAAAACAGAGTTGAGCACCCTACAAGACATCCATTATTGAACATCTCTTATAATCAAGAAGTTCTTCTGAATTTTTAGGTGGAATTTCTTTTCTTCTAATTTGACCCTGTTGGTTCATACTGTAGTCTCTGGATCAGGAGAAAATAAGCTTGCTCCCTCTTCTGCATGACATCTCTTTAGGTATTTAAAGATGGCTATCATATCACCTCTCAATCTTCCCTTCTCCAAGCAAAACATGTGCAGCTCTCCAAGCTGTTCTTTAGCAGACCTGGTTTCCAGACCGTTTACCATCTTGCTCACCCTTCTCTGAACACATTCCAGCTTGCCGGTATATCCTTCTTGAACCGTGATGCCAAGAAATGTGAGGTGAGATCTGACCAAAACAGAATAGAGTGTTATTACAGTAAAAACTCCATAAAATGGTAATATAGTTCACTGTTAAGTGTAAAGCAATAGACTTTAGGGCTAGAATTCCTACCTTTGAATATGCACCGATGATGTCTGAATTGGCAATGACTGACTAGGAAAGTGATTTAGGGAACACGCTGGACAATTCAATGATAACATAAGTCTGTTGTATAGATGCTGTGACAAAAACAAAACCATACTGTACACAACTACCAATACAATAACATTTATATAAAGCAAGAACGAGTACATGTGAAATATCATATTGTTGTTTTTGAGTTCTGCATCTCAAAAAATTCCAGAGCTGGAAAACCTGCAACAAATAGTAAATAGGATTAAGAGTTGGAGCAATTTTGGTGAATGTTTCAAGCTTTTTAGTTTTTTTTAAATAAATAAAAAAGACAAAGTACGTAAAGCAAGGGCACATATAAAAGGGGATTAGACAAATTCATGAAGGAAGGAATTATCAATAACTACTAATTATGGGGAAAACAACAGAAGACTATAGACCCATGTCATTGTTTTGTGGACTTCCTATAGGTAGTCCACATTCCACTGGTTGGCCGCTGTGGAAAACAGAATGCTGATAGAACTTTGATCTGATCCCACAGGTCTTTATAAATGCCACTATAACAATTCTGATGGAAAAGGAAAGACCAAAGTTTCTAGTAGTAGGATGATGATTCATGAAGGAAGCATCGAGGATAAAACACAATTCTATCCATTTTTCCTTGCATTGATGGCATGCTGTTTATTTTTTTAAAAAGTGAAAGATATCTAGAATCATAAAATCATAGAGTTGGAAGCGACCTCATGGGCCATGGCAGTACAGGATCTCCAGATAAAGCCTGATCAGCAGGTAGCTGTCCAGCCTCTTTCTGAAGATGTTTAGAGAAAAAGACCCCCTCCCCAGCTATCTAGGCAGTTGGTTCCATTGCCACAGCACACTTACTATCAAGAAGTTCCTTCTAATGTTCAATTGAAATCTGCCCTTGTGCAGCCATTAGACCTGCTCCTGCCCCCTGGAGCAGCAGAGAATAAACCTTTGACAGTCCCTGAGGTATTTAATGGGTGCAGTCATGTCACCCCTCAATCTTCTCTTCACCAAGCTGAACAAGTCCAGCTCCTCCAACCTTTCCTCATTTGTTTTGTTCTCCATACTTATCATCCTTATTACACTTCTCCGAACTTACTCCAACATGTCTATATCCTTCTTAAAATGAAGCACCATGAGGCCTGGCCAGTGCAGAATATAGGCCTTTTCCGCACGGGGCGAGGGAATCGCCCTGTGCTGGTACTCACCGGACCTGTGTGCTCCACCCGTGGGTCCAGGCTGGTCCGGAGCAGTCCGTGGCTGCCACTCCGCACTGCTCCAGGGACGAAAATGGCGGCTTCCGGTTGGTGGAGGCTCTCCACCAACCGGTGAAGCTTGCCAGCCTAAAGCCCGCCCCCGGCAGATCTGCAGGCTCGCACTGGTGCGAGCCTGCAAATCTGCACCGGAGCGCGGCCATGGAGTGGCACGCTCTGTGCTTTTGAAAGACTTGTTTTAAGCGGTCTTTCAAAAACACCCTGAACGACCACTTTGGGCCATTCCGGAGCGGGCTGAGGTCCGGAACTACACAAAGTAGTCCAGACCCAGTCCGCTCCCAGGTACAGTCATCCTCCCTGGAGGCCATAGTGGGACTATTACTTCCCCCAGTTTGCAAACTATGGTTCTACTAATGAAGACTAAAATATCATTCACTTTCTTTGTTGCAGCATCACACTGCTGCATCATATTAAACTTATGATCAACAATAATCCCAAGGTCCTTTTTGCATGTAGTACTGATGAGTCATGAGCCCCCCACCTTATACCTGTGCATATGCTTAAATGTAGAATTTTTTGTTTGCCTCTGTTGAATTTCATTTTTTTACCCAATTTTCTAGTTTATCAAAGTCCTTTTGAATTCTATTCCTGTCTCCCATTGTGTTAGTCACCACTCCCAGTTTTGTATCATCTGAAAACTTAATAAGAATTCCCACCACTCCATCATCTAAGTCACTGACAAAAATATTGAAGAGTCATGGCCCCAGGACAGAACCCTGAGGCATTCCATTTGAGACCTCTTTCTAGTCTGAAGCACAGCCGCTGATGATGACTCTGAAAACAAACCCAGCATCTTAGTCATGGTATTCAGAGATAAGCCAATCCCAGTTCTCGATTTGAGAAGACTTTGGTCCCATGGAACTCAGAGAGATTACTTGTGAAAGTTGGAGTGAAATTCTGGAATATTTGTAAATGTTTTTTTTTTCCTTCCAAAATTTATCTCTGATACTTATCAGAAAGAAAGGAGGTTATACATGTAATAATTGGATTCTGGACATAACTGAAAATATCACAGAAGACTCATTAAATTATACATTTATAAATTAAAAAGTATGCTTATGAAATGTTTGTGTGTGCCTGTGTGTGTGTGTGTGTGTGTGTTTAAAACTCAAATTCTAAAACAGACATTTGTGTAACTGCTTCATTCTGTTTCAAATACAAGGAACAGATTTTTATGATTCTGTGAAGAATATTCTCTTGTTTGAGCATAAAGCCAGGAAGTACATTTTGAATAGCACATTTGCTTTTCATTTAGATATTGAAAAGCTGTTTCTGTGGCCATTTTACAGTGGTTTTGCACAGTTGCAGATGCCTGCTATGCATGACTGCCACCATGGCTCAGCATGCCCACAGTCAGCATTAAGGGCTACTTTCAGAAGAATGGCAACAAATGAAGTTTCATTCACTTCAGTCAGACCCCTTCATGCCTCTTTGGTATGAGAGAATGCCAGTACTTAGAAGCTCAAATGTCAGGCTTAGATTTATCCTGCAGCTACTGTCCTTCTCTTCCAAGTGTTTGAAGAAGAAACAGCTTATTCTTTAATCATGCTTGTTTTCAATTGCATTCTTCAAAACTTGGCTTTATTATTTATCTAAGGAAGCTTGCCTCCCTTTGGAAAGTTTACTGAAGCCTTTTGAGCGTGCCTCCATTTTATTAAAAAGAAGCATGAAATCAAATGCACCTAGTTCAGCATGAAGATCTTTGCCTGAGAGAGTGTGAGTGGGAATTGGTGAGGTTTGTACGCCCCCTACTCCCAATTTTGTTTGTTTGTTTGTTTTGTACCTTTGAGAAAATGCATGTAATCATTGCTTCTTCCTCGGAACTTTAGAAAGGCCTCACAGAGCAAATTGCAGAAAACAGACGAGACCAGAATGTCACTTGTGCTTTAAATGAAATTACTGGGTGTGGCTTGTGGTAGTTGATGGCAATGTGGGGGTTGCCTATCCCCTTTTAGATCATTGTTTTTACTCTACTAAGATAGTAGTAGTGGGCTAGGCAGACAAATGGTCTGTCTTGATATTATGAAACCATTTCATATGTTCGTATTTCAGTTCTAGACTACCAACACACAGGCCCAATCCTGCCATTATGCAGAAAGGAAGAAACAGTCTGATAGGAGATGCCAGTGACAGATGCCAGGGGGCAGTAGTGGCAGACTCTACATCAAGCAAGCACAGTATATTATTCTACCTGCACAGTTCTGTGTCCACCCTGCCCCAAGGTATGTCCGTTTTTGTATGGGATGCCTCATCAATACCCACCCAGCTATCAAGTTCCAAGAGGTACTGCTGCTGTTTCTTACTACTGGAGAAAGGAGGGAATGTAGGGGGTGAAGATGAAGAACTGACTTCTCTCAGCTCAAGGGAAAAGGAAATGGGAGTTCACTCATAGATTGAGTCCACTTTCCCACCTTTTCCTCTCAGAGCTACATCAGTTGAATTGTTTTCCCATCTTCCAGCTCTTCACAGGTAAGTAGGTCTCCAGGTCTTCCCAGCTGCATGGGACAGTAGCTTTAGGGCCTTATCATACTACACTGTTACTACACTGTTCTTCCACTTTTAACTGCTATGGCAATACCTCATGGGATCTGCAGTTTAGGGAGAAGCATTTAGAATTCTCAGACGGAGAGCTCCAGTGCCTCACCAAATTACAAACCCCAGAATTCCAAAGGGGACAGCCAGGGCAGTTAAAGTGGAATAATAGCACTATAACAGTATAGTGTGATGGGGACTTTAGATATCATGCAAAGGACTATAGAATAGCACATGTTTAAGCCACACCCTCACACACATATGTCACTAATAGGGTTCCAGCCTATGTCTCCTGAGCCTTCTCCCACTCCACTTCTTTGTGGACAACAGAGTTGTGTGAGATGCACAATTTCTCCTGCACTTCTTAAATTAACTTGTTTCTTTCATGTCTGATCTTACCACCAGTTCACAATTGAAGGAGGGGGGGTGTAGATGGCACCTTTTCCTTTACCCCAAGCTGCACAGTGTCCTGATCTGGCCCTGTTATTCAAATTTTGTTCCAGTGAGTGAAACAATATCACCCTGCTGGTATTTCTAACTGGCTTAGCAGGATGCAAGGGTGCTTGAGTGCTCTTTGGACATTGCTAGTTGTCCCAGGTGGAAGAAGCTAAGAAAAGCAAGACATTTCTGAGATGAGTAAGATAAGGCCCATCTCCAAACTTCTGAGGGCCCTGTTCAGCCACCTACTTTGAAGAGGGGACATATTATGAACTGAGATAGAACTGATGAACTACATTAATGTCCCATTGGGCTAATTTGTCCCCATACTTGATACATACATAGATGCAGGTGAAAAAGGCTTTTTTAAACCCCTAATTCCCAGTATGAAGAACAACAGCTGCTCTGGAAGCTTTTCCTTCTTAAGCACCTCAGCTGCTGACTCCCACACAGGAGCCAAGGTTCAGGCAAATGAGAATGAGCAGCTGAACTGCATACTGTATAACAGAAGGACTGGGTCTGCCAAAATGTCTGATGTTGATCTCACTGCAAAAGAAAGAGGATTAAGGAGCCCTTTGCTTGAGTCCTGAGGTGTCCAGTTGAGGTGTGCTGGGGGAAAAAAAGCTAGCTAAAGTCTTTGTAGTGGCATATGTCAAGGAAGAGGGAATTAACCTCTCTTCCCTCTGGCTTGATCTAGCTTTCAGCTCTTTCAGTGAAAATAGCCAAGGAACATAATAAGGAAGGTCTTAAGCTTAGACTCAGTGTTAGGCTCCAATAGAAAGGCTGTGGTGATTCACGACTAACCACAAGGGCCTTGCAATGAGGCTGGTGCCTTTTGTTTGAGGACAACGAAATTAGTTCACTGTTCCTTTTGTTAGAAAAACAGCATATATGCTCATGTGCCAGATGCTTCAGTGACTCTTCAAATCAACTTTCATCAAACCATTGCCCTCTGGATGATGAGCAGCTAAGCAGCTAAGGATGATGAGATTTTTAGTCCAAACACATCTGGGGACTGCCAGATTGAGGGAATCTCCTTTAAAAGTACAGTGCCACTGTCTTTCTATGGTAGCTTTCCAGTGTTGATGAGAATGTTCAGTGTGGAGGTCTCAGAAGCCTTCTTTAAGTCTCGTGTTCCATCCCACTTTTGCCAGTTTTATGTGGCTGCCTACCTTTCTCACCCTTAGTTAAAACTACCTGGATTTTTTCTCTCGTTTCCACATTCTTCATTGGGCTTGGAAAGTATTCTGTATAGTGTGCCTGAAAGGATCTTCCAACTTTATAAGATAGTAATAAAAAGTGAAGAATCTTCATTTTTGGAGCAGCTGTTCCTCCATCCAACAACAACTCTAGAGGAAGACTACAATAATACACAAGATAAAATCATTCCACAGAGGTATTGTTGAGGGAAACTGTATCATACTGGCATAACAGCACTGCTTTTGACTGCCATACTGTCAAAAGGGTTTTTTTTTAAGGGAAAAAAAAAGGTCCCTATGCTATCTCATATTCTACAGATAAGCCCATGCATCCCAGTTTAACTAGCTTTTGCCAGTAAAGTGAAGGAAGGTACTATTCTCCTCCCTATTGTCTCCTTCTAGTAAGCCCCATGAAACAGAGAACATAGCAAAACATTTTGTCCTATACAATTTTTCTTCATTATTTATTTGCCTACTGGTGCTTCAAGTTAATCTGGTCTTTCCCACTGAACTGAGGAGAAATTAAGCATGTTAGGACAGAGCTATATTATTCTGAGCGTAAAAATATTTGAAGTTTTTTGGTGGTTATTGTTATATTTTTTCCATTTCAAAATGTTTTATTGATGTGGGCCAGATCTGTTCCTCCACCACCAGGTTAGATGGGCCAATGACTAATGTAGCATAAGGCAGCTTCTCATGTGCAATATGACTGTGATTAGGTCCCTGCATGGATGAGAAGAGGAATAATAAGCTTACACTGCTGGAAAAACTTTTTCTGCATGAATTGCTTGGTCTGAAGTAAGCAGAAACCAATGTATTCCACGAGTGTCCTTAAAGAAAGAAGAACGTCAGGGGAACATAACCTCAGAATTGAAACTTCTACGTGCAATTGTTTTGAAATTATTTCGTTTTGATTGTTATTTATTATATAGTGTCATCACTGAGATTGTGAAAGGATAGTTCCCTGCCCCTCAGGAGTTTACACTTCACAATTAGACACAGGGGAGAGGAGGGAAATGGAGGTTGTGGTAAAGAGAGCAAAGTTCTGACAATTCTAGTTATACTGCATGTGCTTAAGGTTATATGCGTGCTAAGTTACAATAGTGCACGGAAATACATGCTACCTATACATTTTCTGAGGGAAGACATGTGTATTGGACCACCATTCAGCCAGCCAGTGGATCTATGACCTCAGAAGAAGAGCCATAGCCAAAAAACTTTGGACATGTCTGTTTATTAGGAATCATAGAGACACAATTGTTTTCTTGTCTCCTAAACCTTGACAGTCTTCTGCTTGGCCCATGAATTACTGGTAAAGGCTAGGATGGGGAAAATACTTTTGCTTATACAAGTGTTTGTTTTTAGTACAATAATTTGATTTTCAGGCACAATTCATCTGAGCATGTATGCTGTTTCCTTTTCAAACAGTGGCAGCTGGTGGCTTCTATGTCAATGGGATGATGAATCCACTGCAGATTTAAATCCAGACGTTAAGGGACCTCTCCAAGGTGCTGAACTCTATTCTTCAGTAGATGCAGCACAGTGGATTACTCCAGGTATCAAAAACCTGGAAAAGATTCACTGGCCTGAAGATTCACTGGCCCACTACCCACTGTTGTCCTGCACCTTCCAGTTGTTTCTGACTTATAGTGACCTTACGGTAAACCTATCATGGGATTTTCTGGGACTGTGTGTGTGACACACCCAAAGTCAACCAGTAGGTTTCCGTGGCTGAGCAGGGAACTGATCCCTGGTCTCCAGTGCTCAAACCACTACACTCAAATAAAAGCTATTTGCTGTTCAAGAATTAGACTAGAGAAGAATTTGCTTTGTTGGGGATCCCAATATTAAGAAACTGACCCAAAATTTTCCAGATGGACACTCAGCACGGGAACATCTGGCAGAAATATATATTGCTAGGCATTTAAACCCATCCCATTCACTTCAAAAAACCAAAAAACAAAAAACCACACACACACAAGAAGTCTGAGAACAGGAAAAGTAACTGCTCTGATTTTTTTCCATGTAATAGTCAACTACTTCTCAGTTATTGTTTAGGGTAGCCAAATACACTGTATTGCCTCTATTGTGTCTGATGACTTTAGTTCAAAGACTTGATTTACTAGTCATATTTTGCTAAGATTTTACTGGATAACATGACAATTTAGTGAAAGTCAGGTTTGATTATGATATTCAGTTATCCAGCATTTCTGAATTCATCTAACTACAGAAAGCTGCTGATTTACAGAATATTCCATATACCACATGCAACAATCAGATTTGAAATGTCTTTTAAAACAGATAATCGAGTACTGGTTTAGTGTGGGTAGAAAGGAGAAATATTTTAGCATCAAATGCAGAGTTGAATGGGATGAATGTGATAGTCAAATAAATTTAGAGGTAGCATAAATCAGACACACAACAAAATGCTGAAGCATGGAATGTTTCTGTTCAGTGATCCATTCAGTAAACCATGACATCCTTTAAGCTTCTCCATTTCATTCTCCTCTCATACTTGTCCCCTTACCCATGTTGGTCAGCATTCTGTGGCCATTGAACACATTATTTAAAGGGTTCCCTTTTAGTGTTTCTTTTTAAAAAGATAATTGATATTGTTCTAAAAGCCTTGAATTTCTCCAAAGCTTGTTGATACATCCCTCTTTTGTATTGAGGGTACCATTTTGGCTGCTTAGGGGTCCATGCTCACCTCTAAACTTTGGCAAAAGAGGAAATGATAGTATTCTGAGCCATGACTCTGAAGACAGTAAAAGCTAACATAAAAGCCCATGCAGAAGGGCAAATCTCCTTCAAAATGTGGAATCTGTACATCCATAGCACACTTACTTCTGTGTTGCACCAGCTAGGAGAAAAGAGTAGCCAAAAAAAGGTTATTTGGAATATTTGCATAATTTCAAACATCCTGCTCATACATTATTTATTGGCTATGGTCAGATGAATATTCTTTCTTTTATAATTATCTTTTGTGCAAAAGATTGCATAGTTTACAGAGATATTTCATTGCCAATTGAAGATCCATAGGATCCCTTAATGCAGCAGAGAAGAAATGGCACTTTAATTGTAGAGCTGCTGTACGTTTTGCTCTTGAAGTGTAGCAAAGCGAAAAGGATTACATATAATTTGAAGTTATTTTTATGTGACTGCTTTAAAGTAGAGGCACAGCACAGTACTTAGTACTGGGCACTCAAAATTAATCAGAAAGGGTGATGAAGCTTAAAAGAAAGAAACCACTTAACATCATGTGGCTTGTAGAAGCTGAGTAATGATAAGCATTCTGATGTGTCTCATCCCCCTTTATCAGCAGTGCTGGCTTTTTAGTTCTTCATACACAGATGGAACATTGGAACGATGGCATAAAGGGGCTGTAAGGGGATTCACTCTCTTAATCCATTTATAGTCACAGGCAACTTGTGGTTCCAGATGCACATCCTCATTCAGGTTGAATGATGCAGCTAGCAGGCCTACTATTACCATTAGACAGAGTGAGGCAGTCAACAGAATTGGCAAATCTGGGAGGAAGCAGCAGGGGTGGGGGAGAGGGAGCGGGGGGAGAGAGAGCTATCTCCTATGCAACTTGTCATGCTAGCTGCTGCTTTCAGATACGGTCCCATACAGTATCTTCAAAAAAGATATGATGGCCAGTCCAATTAGCTTCTCTCAATGGAATGAGATGGGAACCACCATCTGTTCTTTGCCTCAAAAAAAATCAAGTGTTGTGGGCTGGCCCCCATAACTAGTCAGTTCAAAATGGCTTCTAAATGAGGATATGGATGTGCATGTGCATTAGAATGGTCACAGAAGGATGCTAATATGTACCACAGTGACCCCTTCCTTGAGTGGATTATCCTTTCTGGAGCAAACAGGAGCACATTTTCCATCAATAATGGCTATTCCTGGTTCCAAAGATATCACGTGTTCAATGAACATATTACTGATGCTATGAACCAGTGTGGTATCAGGAATGCAAGATACTACAGTCTAATCCTCTTCAAAGTGGACATCTTGCTTTGTCAAATTAGGTTTCATCCCAGGTGACTGTGACTTTACTGAGACCATTTCTGCACTACACTCTTATAGTGCTATTCTTTCACTTTCAACATCCTATGAAATTCTGGGGTATGCAGTTTAGGGAGGGACATTTAGAATTCTTAGCCAGAAAACTCTTTGGCCTCAGTAAACTACAAACTCCAGAATTCCACAGGATGTTGAAAGTGGAATAATAGCACTATAACAGTGTAGCGCAGAAATGACCTGAGTCCATGTACAAGTAACACAATTAACTGATGAAGTTGGTTTTTAATTTGTATTCAGTAGCATTATTTTAAAGTATTCCTCTTCAGTTATTTAAAATTGCTCTGGAATTGTTTTAGTGATTTTAGTCACCTGTGAGTATTCTTTTCCAATCACATTCTTTCATATTCTTGCCTTTGTACATTATGGCAATTAATTTGAATGCTTGTTGTTGGAAAAGATGCCGTCTCTGTATGGAAACTGAGTGAACAATACACTTAATCTGATATTTAATTCAGACCTATGTAAATGAAAGAGGCAGCTTGCCTTTACTTTCCAGCAGGACAAAGTAATGTCTGTTAATATTTGATGAGGATGATTATTTCAAACAGTTTGGGATGTCTGAAAAGAAAAGAAAAACTCTTCACCAGAAGCTTTATGAACATGATTTGCACATTGCAGTCTTTGATTTGCTGTCAAAAGTGAACCGAGCAGACATTTTTCTTTACGACCAAAGAGACCCCTTTTAAAGGAGAATTCTTTGGACTACCAGTGAGATTGGCTTTGCAACTCTGCTTTTACAAATCAGTGCAAAGGAACTAGTAATAGAAAGAATATTCAAAAATATTTGTAAAAACATGGTGAAAATGTGTTTCTCAGGGTCAGAAAATTTTGACAGGGAGAAACTTGGACTGATGAAAATCTTTACAGTTCAGCACTTACTCTGCACAAAATTTTCATGTGTTTCTTTTTCTTCTCTCTCTCTCTCTCTTTTTTGTATAGAAAAAAGTAACTGTGAAATGTTTTCTTCTGTGCAAAAGGAAGTGTGCGAATTTTGCGCATAATAAGTCCCAAACTGTAAAGAGTCTTTGAAAACTTCATAGTTTTGGAACACATTTTCACAGTGGGAAGAAAATTGCTAAATTACTCATTGCATCATTTAAGAACAAAATTACTGAATAATTGTATCCTTAAAAGGAGCTATACAATCTTTTCCTTCACAAAATCTACATAGAGGCATAGAAATGGAAAGGAACAGAAGGCTGTTTTGTATAGCTCTTGCCACAAGACAACCTTGCCCTCGATGTCTACTTTATAATGAATGCACATGAGATACTCAGCTTGAGAGGATAGAGCTGGACAAAACATCTATGCCATTTTTGTTTCTAAAAAGAGATGTCCATTAATGTTTAATTCAACACTGGCCCAGGACATTTTGCTACCTAAGGCTGAGCAACAAATGGTGACCCCCACCCATCCAAGTCAATATGCATTGTACCCCAAACCAACCAAGTTATTTTGTCACATGAGATAAACATTGTACAAGTGTCTTTCTCTATTTCTGATAGTAGAAATACCATAATAACAAAGAAATAACTGACTTGTAAAATCCTTTTATTTTCTGCCTGCAGCATCTTTCTCGTCCTGCCTAATGATAGGACTAGCCTTATTTTAACTGATCCACTGGAATAAAATCAAGAAATTATTATTGTCTTCCTTTTAATCTGCGCAGTTGTCAGTCGTCTTCCTGCACATTCTTTGTTCCTAAGAAAACTTCTCATGATTTAGACATTCTTCACAATGAACTGATGGAACTGAGACTTGAACCCAGGCTGTGGGATCTGATGAATTTAGCACCACTGTTTTCCCTGAGAGGGGTCCCAACAAGACCCTTCAGCTATTTCCAGTTCTGAAATAATTAGTTATAAATAACTAATTACTTTCTCCTAACAAAAAGCTATAGTCAGTTTTCATTTCACACTATACTATTGTAGCGTTGATTCCATTTTAACTGCCAGGACAACATTCTATGGAATCCTAGGATGTGTAATTTAGGGAGAGGTAGTTGCATTCTTAGCTTGAGAGCTCTAGTGTCCCACCAAAATGGAAAGCCCAGGATTCCATAGGATGCAACCATGATAGTTAAAGTTAAATCCTAGTGCTATAATTGTTTAGTGTTAAAGGGCCTTACTTTACTTTATGACTGTAACAAAGGATGCTGGCACTCCTTTTGTGGTATAACTAACTTTTAGGTATGTTTATAGTTACACAAGCACAGGCTCACAAAGTTGGAAAAGGGATATCACATGTGCTGGTTTGCGTTGTGTCTCATGCTGTGTCCTTGATTTTGAGACAGCAGCAAAAAAGATAGAAGGAAAATATATTTTCTAACACAGGCCTGTGGATTGTAGTGTTCAGATTTTTAAAAATAAAGGGGAAAGGGGAAAGTACATAGTTACTCTTTAAAACAGCAAGTAGAATGGTAACTATTAAACTAGAAACTCACATAATTAATAACTTACCCATAAGTTAACAATCAAATTATATATAGATATAGATATGAGTCAAAGTTTGTGAGTTTGTGTTAGGCAGGTGAAAACCTCATATAATTGGCTGAGTGAGGTGAGAAGATCTCATATGGTTGGCTGCTTGTGAAGATTCTATGGAATCCTGGGGATGGCAATTTAGAGAGGAGTCTTTAGAATTCTCAGTCAGAGAGCTCTTGGTTCCTCAGGCCAGTTGCTATGGAGAGAAGGCCTAGCAGCAAGAAAGAGGACAATGTATTCCTTCAGAAACAAAATCTCTGTATGTTAGCAATGCTGAATACAGATTGGATTGGTAAATATGGGGAAAAGTTACAGGTACTGGACAAGGCAGTTTGAAGAACTGGAGATACAAGATCTCAAATCTTTCTAACAAGTGTTACCTATGAGAAAATAAAATCCCAGGCAACACTGGCTAAATACGCTAGCATATCTATATCCCTCCCATTGAAAAGCCTAGTGAAACTTTTACCAACACAGCTTTTGCTCTGGCCAGTGCAAGGTAAAAGGACGTCTGATGAAATGGCCCTTTTCACACGGGGTTTTTAAAGCTTCCCAGTTCAACCTTGATCGGGTGCCTTTTACACGTTAGAGAGCATGTGGTCGCATTAAACTTTTTGGTTTCTCACCCCAATCTGAGCGGGGGAGCCACCAATCAGCATTTCCGCGCACTTTTCAAAGACCAGATAAAATGTGGTCTTTTCCTCCAATCCGCGCTCAACGTTTCATGAGAAAGCAGCGGTGCGTCCTGATTCGTGCAGGCGATCAAGAGAGGGAGGGATCAAGGCGTGGTCAGCAGAAGCCACAGGACCGCCCCCAGCACGAGCGGGCAGCGCCATTTTCCAAACCCGCTGAGGCGCCTGCAAGGAGGAGGCAAACGGACGAGGAACGGAAAAAAAGGAAGGTTTCAGCGGCTGCAAGGAGGAAGCAAAGGGACGAGGAACGGAAAAAAAGGAAGGTAGGTTTTTCCCTTAGCTATCCTTTGTCCGTGCGGCGTCGTGAATTGCGGGTTTCCGGGGGTTGTGTCTCCCGAAGGTGCCCTGATTTTAAATATGGGGTCGAGGGGGTGGTGGTGGCTGGCGAGTGGATACACTCGCCGAGGATGGCATGGCAGGATGCTTTTAAAGGTTAGGGAAAATTGGGAAAGCTGTGGAGGGGGGCAGGTAGGAAGGGAGGGAACGTCCAAAGCAGCCACCACGCCAAACCCGTTCTCCAGGTTACTTTGGAAGCGGGATCATGGCGCAATGACGGGATGCTGTGTAAATTTGGGGATGGCTGCTGTGCTGCTCCGGCACGAGGTCCCCGTGCAAACTTTTACTGGGAAACTTTTTTCCTGTTTATTGGGGCCTACATGTGGATGCATAAACGTATTATTTTTCTCTGGGGACTGTTTGGCGCCCCCAGAGAAAAATGGCACTTGGTAATCTTCCGTTTTAAACCAGATTCTCGGGCTGGGGGTGTAGGGGGTAGTGGCTTCTGTTTGACCCCTGACAGTAGTTATTTTTCGAGCGGCCGCCATTAATACAGTCACGCCCCATGAGGGCCTGCTGTGCTGTTTGTCTGAACCCCCCCCCTGCCAAATGCAGAGGGGGATGATCTTCCTGCCAGGGCAGGAGACTCAGTGGTGTTCCATGCTTCTTTAGCTGTCTAGGACATGGCAGAGATCCATAGGGCAATGGAACGCACATCATTGTTTGGGGGAGGCAAGCATTTCATCTTTATCAGTCCATGTGGCTCTGGGAGGGAGGATCCCATGGGCAGAAAACCAGTTCCTGGGACTATTGTAGAGGCACACAATTTACCACATCGTTTTCACTCTAGCTTGTGCCAAAATTTAAGTTGTTGTACATTACCTTGAAGCTGTTGATATCACAGAAGCTGAAAGGTTATCTCCCCTGCTGTGAATATCTGCCCTCTGAAGTTATAAAACAAGGCAGTTCTCTTTATCAGTTTAGTTTTTAAGACTTAAAAGACCCGCTGTTTGTTTCGTACTGTTTGCTTTGTTGATAAATACTAACGCCCCTCCTTGTCTCCACAGGATCGGAAATCCACGGGAAGAGCGCATTCCCACTGCAAATCTTCCCACGCAGTGTTGATCCAAGCTGAAAAGTCCACGCTGCCACTACCGCCCTTTCCACCACTTCGCCAAACACGCAAAACAGTTTGTCTTGCTGGCAAATTGCACAGCGGTCCGTGACTGAAACAGTGGCATGCCACAGACGCCACGCTGACCTAACAGCTTTGCAGGGGAGGGCTACATGCAAGGAGCCACACACCAACTTGAAAGAATAAATTTTTAATAAATGTTTCCTTTTTCCAAAAAAATATATTTTCATAACTACATATTTACATAAATAAAAAAAAAGTGCTGTACAGGGTGGATGTGCGTTTGGGAAAGGGCTGGGGGTTTCAACATTGGGCTTGGAACGTTCTACTCCTGGGCACAGGAGTGTTCCTCCTCTGGCTCCTCCACATCCGTCCCTGGCCGCTCTGGTTGAGGGATGTTCTCTTGGTCTGCTGCCCAAAACAAAGGTGAAATTCGATTAGGCATGTGCGCATCCACAGCAGCCTTTTTGAAGGAGAAAACTTTATTGTGTCGTTTGTTGATTGTTGGGGCGTTAGGGGGGAAATGAAAAAGAAGCCAAGGGCCACTAAAAAAGAGCAGGAGGGAAGGGCAAGGCCGCAAGGGCCAGGAAGCCACGGCAAATTTATAGCCCTTGAGCATTTTGTGGGCCCTGGCGCAGGAAAGAAAATCGAGGCCTAGCTTTTCCTTCCCAAGCGGGCCAGTGATGTACTTGTTTTTTGATGAGAACTGTTCATAATGGACCGTTCTTTCCCCCAAGTTTTTTTTTTATCCGCATTTTTCAAAACAGTCAAATAAAACCTATTACCGTTTTCTATAAACAGACGCAATATTTATTTGTTATAACATTTTTGGTTAAATGGCCGTCGAATAACACAAGAGGTCAATACAGTCCAGGTACAGCTTGAAGGAGGACCCACTCCTCGCTGTGTGGGGGGAAATGCTCCAAAGAAGGGGGCGGGAACCAGTGACAGCTAATTGCAGTCGCCCACAATCATATTGGCGATAGCGTCCCTCACCAGTTCCCCTTCATGGATCCTCCTGGAAGAGTCATGAGGACGGGAATCCCTGTCGGTGCGTGTCAGAGTCAAGGGGGCTGGCTTCTGTATCACGGGGTGGAGAAGGTGTCCTCTGCTCTCACAAATGTTGTGTAGCACCACACAAGCAGACACCACGGGGAGGTAGTTCTTCTCCGAGATGGTCAAAGGGGCCGAGAGACACCCCCATCTGGCCTTAAGCCTGCCAAATGCACGCTCCACAACATTCCTACAGTGGTTGAACACCCTGTTGTAGGCTATCTTCTTGGGGGTGAGATGTCCGCCGTAAGGCTTCATTAGCCATCTCGACAGTGGGTATGCAGCGTCGCCCAGAATAACTGGGCCTATGGTGACACCGTCTATGGTGATGGTTGGGTTCCCGGGTACAAACTTTCCAGCCTCCATGGCATGCCAGAGTGATGAGTGCCTGAAAACGAAGGCATCGTGCGTTCTTCCAGTGTAGCCCAGCACGATGTCCACAAACCTCCCCGAATGATCCACTGTTCCCTGTAGGAGAATGGAAAATGCGCTCTTCCTGTTCACAAATTCTTCCCCGCGCCCCTTGGGTGGTCTTACTTTGATGTGCGTGCCATCCATAGCTCCAACGCACTGAGGGAAACCCATCTGGCGGAAACCATCCATAATCTGTGAATGTAGAGGGCAAGGAAACAAGTAGTCAGTTTGTAGCTGGTTTGAGATAAAAATATTTGTGGTGGCACACGCGCACACACCCCATGGGACCTGCTTGGCCTCCCAGTGTCTTAGAGGACAGGACACAACTTCATTGCTTGGCCCACACATTAAAACGGGCACCAAATCCAAAGAAATTGCGCGCTTCCCATGGGGTAATAAAGTAACGCTGTGGGAAAAAAAGAGGCAAGCCTCGCAGAGTGTACCTGGTTGCCTTCAGCAGTAATGTCATGCTGATGGAGGGGGCAAAGTGCCCTGCTGCCTCCTGCTCATCCCAAGGGGCCATGATGGCCCAGATGGCATATACTGTGTTTTGCTGGAACGCCCCCAAACCTGAAGGTCCACAACCACATCCCGCAGTGCCTCCACAGCTAGCTGTTTTCAGCTGATATCTTTACAGGGGAACTTTCTGCTGGCAGGCCTTAATTAGATAATCCGGATACCGGGAACCCCGTGGACATCCATGCACTTTCTTCTGGGTGGCAATTTGCTTAGCAACTCTACAGTCTTGGCGCCTGTTCACTGCAAAACGCAACCTCTTCTCCCAGAGAAAACCAAACCCCCTCCTCCTCCCATTTAAGCCCACTGGGTTTGGGAATCAGCGTACCTACCCTCCGGTAGTCCCCCAAGCACACAGTGGACGCGAGGAGCTCATGCTCGATCGCAAGGCACACCTCGATCACGATGACAGACACCGTTGACACACCCAGGCCAAAAGTGTTCGCTGTCTTCCGGCATATCAGGGGTGATGTAAGCCACCACACGGTGATGGCCACCCTCTCCTCTACAGAAATCGCTTGCCTCATCCCTGTGGTTCTTCTTTCAAGGTAGGGACGCAGGCGCCCCGCGATTTCAAAGAGGGTACTTTCGTCATCTGGAAGTGGTACAACCACTGGTAGTCATCCCATTTCTGCAGCACCTCCTCGCTCCACCACGCCCGCCGCATCCGCTCCCGAACCCACCACCTTCTGGGGCGCGGGACTTCATACAAGAGAGGTGCAAGAATTGTGTAATACAACCTTGAGCATCTCACGGCAGCACGACGGTTCCTTGCGAGCCTGCGCCTACTCGCACCATCTTCGGGCCAGCAATTCAAGCGCTCCTAACAAGGCTGAAATTGCTGTCATAAACGGGGCAAGGAGCCCAGCTATTTCCCTCAACTGCTCGTTCGCCATACTCAAAACAGCAAAAAGCGAGCAGGCAGGAAAAGTTTGACAAAAGTTTCCGCGGTGCTTCAGCAGGCGCGGGGGAGGGGGTGGATCCCGGGAGGGTGTGAGGGGACGCACGTGCGTTTTGGCGTCATCGATGACGCCCAAAATTTTACTTTTTGAAAAAAGGGCACCGCCAATCAAACGCTAGGTAGGGCGGGGAAAGGACAATGTTGGGAGGGGCTATGGCCGCGCTGTGTGAATGCGATAATGCTCGCCTAGCCTCTTGCCGATTGAGCCATGAGAAACAACCAAAAGTTCGGCACGTTTTAGTGGGGATTGGGGAAAAGCCTGCCTGGATCGCGGTGGGAAGATTTCAGCGCCCCGTGTGAAAAGGGCCAATGGATCCACCTCTGTGCCCCTTCCTAGCCCTTTGTAGGATAGTACTGTTAATAATAGAATCATAGAGCCGGAAGAGACCACCAGGGCCATCTAGTCCAACTCTATTCTGCTATTTAGGAAAACACATTCAAAGCACTTCGAGCAGATGGCCATGCAACCTCTGTTTAAAAACCTCCAACTAGATGGAGAGTTCACCACACTCCAAGCCAGCATATTCCACTGTCAAACTGCTCTTACTGTTGGGAAGTTCTTGCTAATGTTTAGATGGAATCTCTTTTCCTGTAGTTTGAAGCCATTGCTCCATGTCCTAGTTTCTGAAGCACCAGAAAACAAGCCTGCCCCATCTTCCATATGACATTCTTCAAATTTAAAGATGGTTAACATGTCATCACTTAACCTTCTCTTCTCCAAGCTAAACACACCCAGCTCCCTAAGACACTCCTCACAGGGTATGGTTTTCAGACCATTTACCATTTTGGTCACTCTCCTCTGGACATATTCCAGCTTGTCAATATTGTTCTTGAATAGTGGTGTCCAGAACTGGCCACAGTACTTCAGGTGGCATCTGACCAAAGCAGAACAGAGTAGTACTATTACTTCCCTTACTCTAGACATTATACCCTTTTGATGTAATGTAGAATCTCATTGGCCTTTTTAGCTGACTCTTCACACTGTTGACTCAGCTTATGGTGTACTAAGACTCCTAGATCACTTTCATATGTACTGTGGTCAATCCAGGTGTCAACCATCCTATATTTGTGCATTTCATTTTTTTCTGCCCACCTGTAAGTCTTATGTTTCTGCTTGCTGAAATTCATTTTGTTAGTTTTGGTTCAGCTCTCCAATCTGCCAAGGTCATTTTGAATTGTGATCTTGTCCTCTGGGGTATCAGCTACCCCTCCTAATTTGGCATCATCTGCAACTAAATTAAGTACAACTAATATAGTTTTGATACAGTCTTTTCCTCCATTCGACCACTGTTCCATATGTACCAGATCTGGATCTTAGTATTTTGAGATTAACTATCCAGTACCACTAAGAAGCATGCCAGTGAAATAAAGTCTGGCATGTGCAGTCTAGATAACGTTCAAATCTCTGGGAATTTTGCCATTGATTTCAATGGTGTTTGCACTGCAGCCCTACTTTTAAAGTTCTGATTACAGCTGGGGAAACAAGAACTAAGGGAGAATGAGCCATACATTTATGCCATTATATTTTATTTGAAGTATGTTGGTCCAGATCAATGTGGTTGGTTTCTCTGGCAAGGAAAAGTACAAGATCCATGTGTTTGTGGGCAATTTTGTTTATCTTTTCATCTGGCACTTGTGTTGACATATTTCCAAGAAACCACACCAGCTTCTGAGACTTGAATAACCTTGTTATCATTATATGCCATTCAACATTTGCCCACATCATAGTATTTGAATTGAAGAATTGTATCTTGCTGGTAAATTTTAGAAGAGTTCCATAGTTGGCAATCATTTGCACTTTGTATTTAAATCCAACTAGATATGGTGGGTGTGACAGAGAGCAGACAGTGAGCATAATGAAGTCTTTCTCAGAAATCATCCCTGTAAAATCTTAACCAGCAAATAGTAAGCAGGCACTCTGTTATTATTACTGTTCATGCTTATAAAATTGTAAGGCATATCGAAACCAAACAAACACTTTTTCTGAACTGAAATTATAAGAAAAAATGTGATATTGAAACATTTTTCTAAAGAAATATGCAAATGAGAAAAAATTAGCCCATTGAGTTTCCTGACACTCTAATGTGTGAAGGGCAGCATGACCTTTGTATATGTATACATTTCAGAGAGCTGATGTGCCTAACAACTTTGTAATGCATACAGCAATGGCGGAGGGGGGGAGCAGAGAAAGTTACACAGATTTTTCAAGGCAAGTTGTAACATCTGCTTCTGAAAAAAAAAGTGAACGTGTGAAATGGCCTTTGGAAGGAAGGCATAGAATTCAAGTAGCTTATTAACGAAATGCTCCGATCTTTTCTCTCCATCCTCCTGTGAAAATCAACAACTCCCACTCACTAAATCTCAGTAGCATTAATTTTAAAAGGCATGCTGCTTGGAAAATAGAATCTCTGTGATGAACTGGGATAAAATGTTGGGAACTTAAAGTCTTGAAATATTTTTTCCATATGGGAGTAGTTTTAAAATCCATTTGGTTTAAGCCATTTTTGAATGAATCAAGATGTTTTGGGGTTGTCTAGAGAAACTGAAACACCTTCCTTTGGGAAAACATTACAGTAACATCCCAGTTCCAGTGAAGTTCTCCCCAGCAGTCTTCCACTATTAAGTGGAGAACACCAGATTGAGCCCTTCTGAGCTACTCTCTATGTACTCCTAGACTGACTCTGAATGCCCTGGGCATACATTTTTTGCAAGGGTGAGTGACACAGTATTAGCTGCAGATTTGCTGAATGCCATGTCAACATTGAAGTAAATACCATTGAGTCAATAGATCAGTTCTAATTGGAACTAGCAACTGGATTTAGCTTCAACAGCTTCATGGGGCAACTCCTTTAAATTCTGTAACAGGAGTACCAATAAAAAATTGAGAACAAAAGGGCTGTTGTAATGTCATCCATAATAATGCAAAAGGTATTAATGGATGTATCTGATTCTCCAATGATGCAATGACAGAAACAGGCTTAATAAGACTTCCTATTCTGATAGGAAGCAAGCAGCATCAGCAGAGCTTGGAAAAGCTGCTCTCTGTACTATAATTCCCCAACTCCCCTCAGTCACCATGACCGTTTCAATTACCATTTTAGTCCAGAAAGGTAACTCTTCCAAGGTTTTATGTATGAGTTGCTAATGCTTCTGGAGTCCAACTCAGAGTGCCAGGAGACTTCAAATTACTATTGCAGTAGTGTGATCACCATCTAGTATGTTTACCTTTTGTAAGGCTATTAGCTGAGCATCTAATATTTCCCTTCTAGGATAATATGGCAGAGAGCAATGCAAATGTACCCACACTCACAAGTCATCTGAATGCTTTCCATGAATTTTGAAAATCATTTTGGGAGAGATGGGAAATCAGATATGTTAATTTCAGTAAGGTTACATATATCTATTACTTTCAGGAAAATTGTAATAGAATAGATTACTTGGAGGGAAATTTGTTCCATTTTCTTGATGAGTTCATTTACATAAATTTCCATTTTGGAATAATTTCTTTTTCTATCATTTTTCCCCCCTTGGCCATTCTCACTCAGTTTTGAAGGCTTATGTAGGTTCTAACTGATTTGTAAAATCCATTTCCACTGAGATTCTTTGGATAAGAAGGAAGGCCAGAAATGTAGAGATATTATGTCAGATTCCCCAAAAGGGGACTTCAGTTGATCATTTGGGGAGGGTTAAGGGATTTGGGAAAGTTAAAAAAAAAATTAAATCAATCAGGTTCTAAACAAAAACATTTAGTTTACAATTCAGCCTAATATATGCAAGTGTCAAATTACAGAAGTGCAGAGGAAGACACATGGCGAAATATATTCTTCTGGTACTGTCTCGATGCTTCACTTAAGAGACCTTCCATGCCTCGTCTTTACCACTTGTTGCATAGAGGCTGATGTGCAGTGTGCCACCATTGGCACGATGAGTTTAGATTGTTGCAGGGTGACAAAAGTCTTTTAAAATGGTTTTAACATGAAGCATTGCAAAGACAATGCTCTGTTGTTAATTTTGCTGCACTGGAAGAATGGCATGACCCTCCAATTTTTTCTCCAGACGTATCTTACATTTTTCCCCCTTCCCTGGTGGTGCAGTGGTTATATGCTAGTACTGCAACCACAAGGTTGTGAGTTCGATCCTGCCCGGCTCCAAGGTTGACTCAGCCTTCCATCCTTCTGCAGGTCGGTAAAATGAGTACCCAGCTTGTTGGGGGCAATTAGCTAAAACACATTGTAAACCGCTTAGATAATACTCAGTTGATAAGCGGTATAGAAATAAATGCTATTGCTATATTGCTAATAGCTGTTTCCCCGAATATCTCACCACGTCAAGCACATTACAGGAATGCAGGAGACATTGCACAAATGCATTTCCTATCTTCTACTGAAGTGATGGAAGACATACAAAGCCCCAGAAGGCAAGAGTGCCCCTGCATTCTCTTGACTGTTTGGTGGTACTCCCTGTGGCTCACAGTACAGTGTTGTGGTGCAGAGTATGTTGCTGAACCTTCAAGCTGACTTCAAAGTCATAACTGCCCTATATAAACCATGTTCCAGCGACTGAATTTGGAAGTGTTCAGAAGCAAAAATGATGGGAATGATGGAGAAACAAACTGGCTATGATGCTAATTTCCAGCAGTGGTACAAAACTGTCCTGCCACTGTAGGCAGATAGACACACTGTCACCCATCACTCTGATGGCTAGCCTTGAACAATTTGCTCTAGCAGTGCATGCTGCTCTGATCATTCCTATTCTCATTGTCTCACTTTGTGACACTGGGTAGATGGAATTCGTCCCACACCGCCCGAGTAGCATGGCCTCACGCTAGTATTGTTTGGTCTGAATCGGTTCAAAGTCGGATATGGGGAGGGGGCGCTGACCCTCGACACAGAGAAGCGCCCGCAGATGGGCGAACAGGGTGATTCGCTTTGCCTTGAGACAGGGCTTGGGGCTATTGCATCCCTTGCACTGATATTGTTTATAAAACAGAGCTGTATTGACACGATGGCGTACACTTGTCACCAAAGGGCGACGAGATTTTCTACAGGATTTGCAAAAGGGGGCTGGACTAGATTCTAAGGGGGTGGGGGGATAAGGACTAAGCAGACGCTTGCCCTTATCCGTGGCTGGCATGGGGGGGTCTTTAGGTTCAGCGTGTACCTATGGCACCCCTTTTGGGGTGTAGGATAAATCCTATCCTTGAGGAGGGCCCTGGGATCACCCCACTTGCTATGCAGCGGGGGGTGGGGCCTTGGGGCTCACCTTCCAGACAAGGGCTGGCCAAAAGTCATCATGCAACTTCAGCGGTTGGCTTTGGGGCCTGGCATTTCGCCCAACGGGCTAGGGGAGATGGTCGGGAGCTGCCTCTTGACTCTAGTCCGAAGATGCTGTTGACCCCCCCTATCTCCTCAGGTCATAAAATGCAAGTTCAAGTTCATGGTCAAGTTTAAGATCAAGTTTAAGTTCATGCTTAAGTTCACCCCTTTATGTTAATTAGGCATATTAATAAATTGCCCTAGTTCAACCCAAGCTCTGTCTGCGATCTCGTTATTTCGTGGGTTGGGCGGCAAAGAGAAGCCCTCTGGAGGCCCAAGTCATCTATGATATCTTGTCCCAAATAACTCACTTAGAAGATGGATCACTTCAGGTTCTGGTCTCTGGACTTCTCAAGGTTCAGCTGGTTGCTTTCTGCAGCTAGTGCAGCTGTCCATCTCATGGCTGTCCTTGAGGGCTTCTTCAGCTGTAGAAGCTGTTGACTTTCATGTCAGTGAATGGGTCAATCTATTTCAGGTTTTATTCTGAACTTTCAAGGGACTCTCAAAGCTACTGACTCTATTTTGGAGGTAGGATCCAGCATATCAGGTAGCTCTTTTAAAGCTTGGACTAAAATCCAGAGTAGATTCACTTCCCCACTGACATGGAACTGACAAGCGGCTACTGGTCCTCAGAGTGATGCACCAGACAGCTACTTCAGAGAGCCTGCTCACTTTCCCATGCCTCACTCTGCGAATCACTCCCAGAGAAATTTTGAGAGGTGGAGAAGGAGAGGGAGGGGGGAGAGTGTATGTGTGTTTGTGTGGTAGAAAGACAGAATGCAGCAGGATATATAGATATCCTCTGTTTGTGTGTGTGCTTTTGCGTGTGTAGCAAAGCTACTAAAGATTTACATTCTGCCCTTCAATCATATTTTAAGGTAGCTTGAGACAGTTTAAAGTGATAATAAGGAATGTATCTCCAGATGGAACATGGCTCTCTGTTTCTTTCTCAATAGTGACATGCTTAAAAGAGTTGTGTGTGGGTATGGGTGTGTGTGTGAGAGAGAGAAAGAGAGAGAAAGAGTGAGAGAGATCACTGCTCACACACATTCCTATTATTTCAGGCAGCCACTGTTCCTATCATCCCCAAAGTGTTACTTTTTTTGAAATGACAGACTTGTCAAAACTCCATCATGGACTCTTTCCCCTTTTTCCCTTCAAATGAATGAGCCGTTCAGCTATATGACTGTTTGCTGTATGCATAATTCTCATAAGTCCAAAACAGTGAGCAAGAAAACATAAAAAATCACAGCTCCATGAGGTCCAGTATTATCCCATCACAAATTATGAGTCAAGAGGGAAGAATGTATTTGGCAATTTATAGCTTCCTGTGAGAATAAGAAAGACTCCCATAAGGTCAAGCATTTTATGGGGGGTGGAGTGTGGGAATACTCTTGCCTTATTAACAATAATATGTGTCAGGCATAAGTTTCAGCCCTACCACAGACAGGCCAGTGACCAATGGGAAACTGGTTCTTTTCAATCAATCTCACAGTTGATTAAACCAGGTGTTTTCACTAAATTCAATGAGAAATCATTGCCAATCAACTATGCTGCTTGAGATTGGAACTAACACCTCTCCTATGATAGAAGAGATGCCCATGTCCCAAATATTGTATGCTACTTGGGCATTTAAAATATGAATGCACATGCTTACTCACTAATAAATTCCATTTATTTCAACGGTACTTACTCCCTAGATGTGGATACAGGATCACAGTTTAAATTATCCAGCACCAAGAACAAGCTAAAGGAGGAGGAGGGGGAACCCACTGGATGAAAAGTGGCCAAATGCCAATCTTATATTACCATACATTCTGTATTTTGATTTCTATCATTGGAAAATCTTCTTGTCTAAAAACTCACACATGACTAGTCTTTGTTATAAATAATTTCATAGGCAGAATAATGAAGTATTGCATTCCAAGTGTATCATCATAGCAAGGTACCACTGGCCAAGCTTGGCAAAATTTTTGGAGGCGCACAGAAAACTATAGTACAATCACTCTGCCTTAGTTGTTGTGCCTGCCATTATTGCAATGGTAATTTCCAGAGTACTGCTTTTGGTGCGAGCAGTCATATCTGACCTGTTCTGTCCTTAAGCAAGAGCCTGTTTGTTTCTTAAATACTGATCCTTTGGATTCTGGCTTCAGAGTACCAGGGCAAAGGGTCAGTCTGCCTGTCTCTCTTGCCTCTTGAAGTTTGACTTCTGTGTCTTTCATCGATCAAGTTGTGGGGGAAAAAAGAGCCCTCATTCCCAGAAAGCCTAAAGCAGCCCTTTCAGAAGTCCAGGCATGAAGTCCTGAAACATTTTAAAGCGCTGTTCCAAATATAACAAGGATATGTAAAAAGCAATAGGTAGCAATGTAGCTTAAACTGTACTTTTAGCAAAACTACATGGAATGCAAGCCACAATTGCTAGAATTATAGTAAAAAGAAATGTTAATAATTATTAATCACATCAAACAACTATTTCAAAATGCCAATCAAACTATAGTAAAAAAATATATCTGCAAGATCAAATAAGATTACTGTCTTGTTGCGATACAAAGGATTAAAGCAAAACACACATACCCCCAAAAGAAATACTTTAAAAGAAAGAAAGAAAAAGAAAATCACCAGTGTCTATATAAGCCACTCATGTCCTTTTGAAAAGTAGAGGAGAAAGACTGTTTCAACTCCAGGGTCAGATGACTGATAACATGCACTGTCTGGAGACTTTCACAGTACAGGTTAATGCTATCAAACCTTTTAATTACACCAATATATAACTGATAAGAAGCCCTAATGGCCCTTTTCATATCTCTATAGTAACTAGGACATACACCATGTATGGGTGTAAGATTGATTCCTATAAGGCTTCATTCTGATAGCCTGACTTCCTGTCAAATGATACACTGCAGAAACAGTTTCCAAACCTTCATCTCCTACACTGCAATGTTAGATGCTCTTGAGGGAAGTTTTGGTGTTTTAGGATTAGGCAAGCAAAGTACAAAAGCATGGAGAAGAAATCTAAACTACCTAGATTTAATTGAGTATTCTTATTTGGGGGTTTCATATGCATAGCAGTAAAATGTACACAATTGTATTTGATGTACAGGATTTTATATGAAGCTTATTTAGTGTTATTCTTGCTCTGCTCAAAGCAGGGCATGACATGACATGTCTTGATAAATGCTCCTGTCATAGGAGACAACTGGAATAAGGATGGCTAAGAAATTTGTCTGGCTTGCATTTTAATGAAAGATTGCTTGATTTGTACCTTGCAGGAATGAATGCAGGTCTGAGTGTAATCTGATTCAAAATCCATTCATTTTTGAGCTTGCAATGGGATTCTCAATAAAGAAAGAAAAGGAAGGAAGGTGGGGGGAGGAAAAAAAGACATATGTATGGAAAATAGGTCTGGAAAAATGTGTCTATTTGAAGAACTGTGTAAAAGTATGATTTATTCAGTGGAATATGTATATAAAAATCTATGGAAGTGAAAAATGCACACAAAAATACAATCATTTTGAAAACTTTGCGTGGAAGTATGCAATGTAAAAGAAAGTGCTAAATGGGTGTGAGGAGTAAAGTATCAGATGAGATGCTACTACAGATGGCTAGCATTAAGAAAGCACTGTAAGAAATAGGCAACAGAAAGAAGTACTGGTTCTAGGTCCAGTGAAATCAGGCCGCTGGCAACTAAGCTCACACAGAAATGTGTAACTCTGTGTGTGTATGTGTATGCCCTAGTTTATCCATATGGGACATTTCCCAAGCTATTTAAAGCAACCCAGTTTGCTTCTGAAGTGGTCTCTAATCTTGATCCTGTGATGGCTGTCTAGCTCTTTTTGTCTTTGAAGGAATTTTGCTGCTGATTTGACCATCCATTGAAGTAAGTCCATATTCAAAGTAGTATAGCAGTACAACTGCAACATGAATCTACTTACCAAGCTAATACCCTGATGGATCTGCTCAGGGCCAAAATACAATTCATGCCATGGTGGAAAATCTCTCAGTGATTTGAGAGAGAATTGCCAGTTTGCTCACAATAGCAGAAATGGAGAAATGAGTTCAACTCTTTCCATTCTGTCTTTTTATTATTATTATTAATTTTTAACATAAACAATATGATTAACAATCAAAATAAGGCACATTCAAAAAATAAAAAATAAAAACAGAAAGAAGAAAAAAAAAAGGGGGGGGGAGAAGACATACAACCAATACACAGTAAGGCTCTGACATCCCAATCCTGACTAAAATGAAAAAAAAAAAACTAAAAAGAAAAAAAATTACCTTTACAGATCCAACTAAATAATCTCACCAAAATTACTAACGATTGTAAGCACAAATTATTACATCACTAGATTTCTTATTGCTAAAAAATCCATAAACACTTTCCAATCTTTCAAAAAGTTTTCAATTGGTTTATCTTTTAGAACCCACATTAATTTGGCTATTTGGGCTAACTCAGCAACTTTAACAATCCAATCACTGGTGCTACAATTCATTTCCTAGAGCAAACAATATTCTTGCTATTGTTATCATATATTGAAGAAGTAATTCATATTTAATCTCCAGTTCTTTATCCATAATGCCCAACTGAAAACTCTTTCTGGTAATGTTACAAAATGTACCTTTAAAGTCTTAGATCAGTAACTTTTTGCCTTCTAATAAATCTACCACATATAGGGAAAGAAAGAAAAAGGAGCCTCCCTCATCTTGACACCTACAACATTAGTTTTAAAATATTCTGAGACATTTTCAACAGCTTACTTGGGGCTAGATGCCATCTATGCATCATCTTATACAAGTATTCTTTCAAACTGCAGGAAGTGAATTTTATATCTCTAGAACACTTTTTCCTATAACATATGAACACTATGCCCAAAATTTTGAGCCCATCTTATCATATACTCTTTTACAGGCTGTTCTGTCATGTATTTGAATTGTCTCCCACCCTACTGTTCCTTGATCTGCATGGAGCAAAAATGTAGTACACTATAAAATGCAAATACTGGAGTTCTAATTAAGATTGTCATCTTAATGGAACTAATTCCTATGACTTGAGTTCTGGCCATCTAACAAATAAACGTGGACAGGCCCTCAGATTCTCAGAAAAGAGACTCCTTTTAGTGCAACCACCTTCATAGGCACAGCTGGGTGGGGGGGCATGAGATACACTCTGGAACTCCCTTCCTAAGGAGGCCAAAATAGTCTGTACTGTCTCTCCATCTGCAAACAAAGACCGGTTTTTGAGAATGGAATATTGTTAAAGAAAGGAGTGCTGTGTGGTTTTAATTGTCCAAAATAGCCTTGTATTCCGTTTAGTTGTACTTTTTGTTTTTCTTGCTGTTAATTATTTAATTATATTTTAATGCAAATCTTTTGTCTATTTTAATCATATTCATAGAATCATAGAATCATAGAAATGTAGAGTTGGAAGAGACCACACGGGCCATCCAGTCCAACTCCCTGTCATGCAGGAACACCCTCAAAGCACTCCCGACAGATGGCCATCAAGCCTCTGCTTAAAAACCTCCAAGGTAGGAGACTCCACTACTCTCCGAGGCAGCAGATTCCACTGCCGGACAGCCCTGACTGTCAGGAAGTTCTTCCTGAGGTTCAGGTGGAATCTCCTTTCCTGCAGCTTGAATCCATTGCTCCTTGTCCTGGTTTCTGGAGCAGCAGAAAACAAGCCCCCTCCTTCCTCTACGTGGCATCCCTTCAAATATTTAAACATGGCTATCATGTCCCCTCTTAACCTCCTTTTCTGCAGACTAAACATACCCAGCTCTCTCAGTCTATCCTCATAGGGCATGTTTTCCAGGCCTCTCACCATTTTGGTCACCCTCCTCTGGACTTGCTCCAGCTTGTCAATATCCTTCTTGAATTGGGGTGCCCAGAACTGGACACAGTATTCAAGATGGGGTCTAACCAAAGCAGAGTAGAGTGGTACCAGTACCTCCCTCGATCTAGACACCATACTCCTGTTGATGCAGCCGAGAATTGCATTGGCTTTCTTGGCTGCCGCATCACACTGCTGACTCATGTTCAGCTTGTGGTCTATGAAGACTCCTAGATCCCTTTCACACGTACTGCTATCCAGCCACGTGTCCCCCATCCTATATTTCTGTATTCCATTATTTCTGCCTAAGTGTAGGACCTTACATTTCTCTCTGTTGAATTTCATTTTGTTCGCCCTGGCCCAGCTCTCCAATCTATCCAGGTCATTTTGAATTTTGATCCTGTCCTCTGGCGTATTAGCAACCCCTCCCAATTTGGTGTCATCTGCAAATTTGATGAGCATGCCCTCTATTCCTTCATCTAAGTCATTGATAAAAATATTGAACAGCACTGGGCCCAGGACAGAACCTTGTGGCACCCCACTAGTCACTTCTCTCCAGGATGAAAAGCAGCCATCCGTGATCACCCTTTGGGTTCGGTCGGTCAACCAATTACATATCCAATTAACAGTAGCCCTGTCTAGCCCACATTTTACTAGCTTCGATGCAAGAATGTCATGGGGAACTTTGTCAAAGGCCTTACTGAAATCGAGATATGCTACATCCACAGCATTCCCTTCATCTATCAAGCTAGTAACTCTATCATAAAAAGAGATCAGATTAGTCTGGCATGACTTATTTTTGAGAAATCCATGTTGACTTCTCGTGATTATTGCGTTGTTTTCTAAATGATTAGAAACTGAATGCTTAATGATCTGCTCCAGGATCTTTCCGGGTACCGATGTCAGGCTGACTGGGCGATAATTATTTGGGTCCTCTTTTTTTCCCTTCTTGAAGATGGGGATAACATTTGCTCTCTTCCAATCTGCTGGAACTTCTCCTGTCCTCCAAGATTTCTCAAAAATTATAGCAAGCGGTTCCGAAATGACCTCTGCCAGCTCTTTTAATATCCTAGGATGCAATTCATCTGGCCCTGGAGACTTGAATTCATCCAATGCGGCCAGGTATTCCTGTACCACCTCTCTACTTATTAAGTGCCTCATTTCCTCTGCTTCCTCCCCTGCTCCCCTACCGCCAGGTTGAGTGCTTGTATCCTTCTGGGAAAATACGGAGGCAAAGAAGGTGTTAAGTAGCTCTGCCTTTTCTCTCCCCCCTGTGAGTAATTCGCCATCTTCTCTGCGTAGCGACCCTACTGTCTCCTTCTTTTTCCTTTTGCTGCGGACATATTTAAAAAAACCCTTTTTATTGTTTTTAATGTCTCTGGCCAGCCTAAGTTCGTTCTGTGCTTTAGCCTTTCTGACCTCCTCCCTACATCTCCTGGCTACTTGCTTAAATTCTTCTTTGGTGGTTTCCCCTTCTTCCATTTCCTATACGTGTTTCTCTTAACTCTTAGCTCAGCTGAGAGTTCTTTAGTCAACCATTCTGGTTTCTTCAGATGCCTTCCATTTTTCCTCCTTATTGGCACAGTTTTAGACTGTGCCGTCAGTATCTCCTTTTTAAGGAACTCCCATGCCTCCTGAACTCCTTTCCCTTTCACTATTCCTGACCACGGAATTCCAGCCAGCAGCTCCCTAAGTTTACAGAAGTCCGCTTTTTTAAAATCTAAGACGAGTGTCTGGCTACCCTTATCTTCTCCTTCCATATTTATTTTATTTCAATTTGAAAGCTGCCTTGAGTCAAGACTTGGAGGAAAATTGGGGTGGTAGAAATAAGAATACTCTCTCAGCCTCAGAGGGAGGCAAAGTTAAACATCACATGAAGAAATCTTGCCAAGAAAACCCTGTGATAGGATCACCTTAGTGTTACCATTAGTCAAAAATGACTTGATGGCACACAACCACAAAGTAGTAGCAATATTGGATATTTCTCAAGCTATTATGTCTACATTATCTGATGATACCTCACTGATTCCTAGATTCTTATATAGAATCTGAATCACTGATGGTCTAAAAGTCCAGTTAGAAATAGCTGGTAGACTATGTAACTAATATCATCATCACCCATCCCTCCATCGCTTTGTATATATCCTGTCTTTCTCACGGACTGGAACACTAGTCAGCCTACAAAAGGGCAGAAAATGACAATAAAAATACAAATACTTAAAAAACACCCATAATTGAGTTATCAAAAGGATTAAAACCATTTAAAAATATTATTTTAAAACATGCCATAAAAAGCCCTTTTCTTATTAAAAATCAGTGTCCAAAGTCTTGCTAGAAAAGAAAGGTCTTGTTGGCAGAAAGACAGCAAAGAAGGAGCCATCTTACCTTCCCTAGCGAGGGAGTTCCAAAGTGTGGGAGCAGCCACACAGAAGGCGTCCTACATTCTTATGAATTCTACCTGTGAAGATGGTAGAACAGACAGAAGTGTCTCCGCTAAGCTTGGGCAGGCTCATATGGGGAGATAGGGCTTTAAAGGTCAAAGCCATAATCATAACAAGAACAGGCAAGTTAGCAAAGAATCATAGAGTGAGAAAGAATATGGCAGTTCTTCTAGCCCCACAACAGCACTCTGATGGATGGCTGTTCAAATATCTCCACCAAAGGATAGCCCATCACCTCGGCCCTTTGTACTCTTAGTCTCTTATATATGCACAAACATCTTCTGAAGAATTGGGATGCTTTAATCACTGTGTATATAGTCCCTGCAGTCTTGTGAATTCCATAGATGCAACTGTTCTGTGAAAATGCCAACAAAAACAAAATGACAAAAGATTTTGGTACTCAAAAAATGGTTGTAAGGCTCTGTGCTCATTAAGGGAGTTGTATTAAAAAAAAAGAAAAAGAAAGAAAGAAAAAGAAAAAACCTCCTGGCATGCACATGTACAACAAATTAATTTTGTATTAAAAACTTTTCCCCTGAAACATTTGTTTTTCATCTGGCATCAAACGAAATTTAATTTCAAGTTGTTTTATGTCATTTTCAAAAAGATGCACAGGAGGTTCCTAAACTTATGTATACACATCTCATTATTTCTCAGTAGGATCTGTGTTTTTACCACCTGCTCACAATTGGGAACACTTACCCTAATGCCACTATAGAAAACTTTACCACTGGGACTCTTTTCGCAGTACAGTTTTAATCTCTTTTGCATTGTTCCATACAACATTTTTTTTAAAAAAAGTTAGTTGCATATGGGCTCAAGAAGAAGAGAAAGACAGCCATATGACTTTAATCACTTCTGTTCATTTGCAAAACACTGCAGTTTTAAAAATCATAGCAAGTTGGGGAAGCAAAGTTGTCTTACAGTGATTCACAAAGCTGAAATTCAAGAATATGCAATGGTAGGGACTAGAGATGTATTCCTATGCACACTTATATGTAAGCCATGCTGAACATGGTGGGAATCAGATTTCCATATTAACATGAAAAGATAGGTTGTATGAGCAAAGAAGAAAGTCCCATTGCATTTAGTCAGTATTCTGCATAAAGATTACCATACTGTCACTGCAGTTTCTAGCCCAGACTTGAGGGATATTAGATATCACTTTGATATCGATAATTTGGCTTCTTTTACCTATTCCTCTCTACGTGCTACAAGGTCCCCCGGACAAGCTCGCAGACAGGCACGGCTGCTAATCGCTGTAATATTCCAAACAATACAGGCAGGCCAGAAATAGCCGTCCCGCCACTTCAGGAGACCTCAAAGGCAAGTACTCTATTATGTATGCACGCTACTTACAAAGAACTCCCTGTCCTGAGCAGGCAGCTTGATTAGAAGAATCCTCATCTGTCAAGCACTCTGCGTTTGCATACTGTCTACTCTATTGTCAATTCGGACTTAACTCAATCATGCTAAATTCTGACCTTTCAGAGGCTTTGTCTTCCACCTGAAACTCATTGTTTTCCCCAAGTACAGACTAATCTGTGGCCACATTTTCCCCTATAAAACCCCCTGACTTTGAGCACTTCTTTGGATTGCTTGGACCACTCCCGACTTCCATCCAGCCTTGCTGCCGCTTTGCTTGACAAGCCTTCCCCTCAGTCCCATGTACTGAGACTCCATACCTCTGGACTTCTGCTGCAGACTACCCGGGCTTCAGGACAGGTGTAGTATCACCCAAACCAACAACTCCTCTTAAAAATCCCTCTATCCCACTCCAACCTTTATTTCTTTAGTTCTCTGTGTGAGTGTGTTGCATACACTGCTTGATTGTATTTTAATAAAAACCACAATTATTATTTCAATTCTGTTTGCTCCTTGACTTGGCCTGACCCCGTAGACATTGGGTAAAAGATCTTGCTCCCTTGCCCTGCCTCTCGTATAGCTAGCTTGTGCTCTTGGTTAATTTCCCCAACTTATATAATTGAGAGCGTATTAAGTGTCCATCCCAGAAATCAAGGTAACAATACTCATAAGACTGGGCCGTTGGGCTGTTGTCTTAAATAAACTCCCTGGACAGCTCAGAGAACTTCACTGTGAAGTGGTATAGAAATTTAATAAATAGGAAGTAATTTATCCTTTGAAAGGGACTAATTTGTGATTAAACATGCATAGGATTTCATGGTATGGGCCTAATTTACCCAAGGCTAAGCAGATTTAAATCATATTAATATCAATGAAAGAGTTACGTCCACACTTAACTCTCTCTCACTGAAATTAATAGGAATTAACTGTACTTATTTTTGACAGTACTATCCCATAATTTATCTTTGTGTTCTACATGTTTCTACAGGTGAAGCAGCATATTTTGTTTAATAGATTGATTCAGGTTGGTACATGGACACTGAGGCTGGAGTTCAATAAGGGACTGATTGCCTAAGACTAAGAACTATTTTGAGCTGGAACTAAATTTTGCCTTCTCTGGAATGAAGCCACTGGTGGGGTAGCAGAGTGGTGACTTCTGCTGATTTCCCCTGACATCACTTCTCCTATATGACTTTACATACCATTACAAAGGGCTCACTCACCCTCCAGAGAAGAGACTTTTGGAAAACAAAAGGGGTTGCATATGGAAAAGAACATATTATATACTATTTAATTGTTTTTATTTATACCTCATTTTGCTCACTCTACAGGAGCCATGGAAGCTTACAACACAGATTAAAACCAAGTACAGCTAGAATAAATCATAATGGCCAGATTTTTTTTTAAAAAATTTAGATTAACTATCTGGTCACTAACTTTCTGTAGCAGTTGGAGTACATGCTCTTGTGACACAAGAGGATATGCTGACAGCAGCTGTGTTGCTGGTACGGCCTCCCATGTCAGACAGAAGCCAGACTAAATGTGACAAACAGCTACTGGGCAACAGCAATAATGGCGGAGTGACACTGGCAGAGGATGTCTCAGAAACAACAGCAATGGTAGCATAGCTAATGCTTGTTAGTACTGCACAGAAGGAGTCACAGTAAACCTCTTTTGAATGTATTTTACCATGAAAAATCTATGATGAGAGAATCCAAAATGAAACAGGAGATAGTGCCAGAATATGAGGCTCCCAGGTTGGATGGTGCTCAGTGAGCTTCTGAAGTAGATCAGAGGACAAGTACAAGTAGTACTGTGGCTAATGATGCAAATAGATTCTAGTTGAAAGGACATTTAGCTGTTGATGTGCTCAGAGATAAAAGGAAAGTGTGAAGCTGCACAACACACATTATAGGAACATGAAGTGTGAGAAGCATGAATCAGGGGAAGCTAGACATAGTAAAACAAGAAATAGAATGTATAAACATTGCAACACTTGAGGTGGGTAAGTAGTGAGCAGTGAGCAGAAGTGAGCAGAAGTGGGACCTTCTGAGTCGGATAATTACAGAGCATTGTAATTATCTGGAAATGAAAATCTAAGAAGAAATGAGATGACATTTATAGTGAGAAGACACATAGCAAAAGCAATCAAATAATACAGTGCAAATTCTGAAGCATGTTAATAAGTCTTCAGAGAAAACCCATCAATATAACCATAACCTAAGTTTATGCTCCAACTACAGAGGCAGAAGAAGAAGAAACTGAAAGATTCTATTCAGGAGTCCAAGAGGAAACTGATCACACACCAAAACAGGACATTATAGAAAAAATGAAATATTGTAGGAAAATTTGGCCTAGGATCAAGAAATGAAGCAGAAGACAGACTGACTGAATTTTGCGAGTCCAACAGTTTGTTCATTGCAAACACATCCTTCAAGCAACCAACTATATACATGGACATCATTTGATGGCCAATATAGAAATCAAATAGATTACACCATTTAGAAGCACTAGATGGAGAAGTTCTATTCCCTCTGTAAAAACAAGATCAGGAGTAGATTGTGGCATAGACCATGAGCTACTAATAGCAAAAATTAGAGTAAAGTTATAAAAGAACACTAAACCAACCTTTTTGCTGAAATACAACCTGAATGTCCTATCTCAGTCCCAACCCAGCTGATGAGGCAAACAAAACAAACTGAATAACTCTCAGCTTGTTACTTAACTTCCAGGCAGTAAGCATGGAGTCATGCCTAAAATTCAATATAAAAAAGTCTGTCAGGGTTCCATGGCAAGGGAATGTCCAAGGTCAATCCAAGCATTTGTCAAGACATCCAGCAAGGTAGCAGTTCAGATAAACTCTGACAACTCCCAGAGGGAAAGGACATCAGCTAAATAGATCTGAAGCCTAGTGCAGCTATGACTTGATTGGTTGTTGCCAATTATAAATCCAGAGAGAGAGTGATGCCAGGTCTCTCTTTGCTGCTTGTGCTCTGCGAAGCTGGGTCAAGGTAAGTGTTCTTCTATATCTGAAGAGGCATGACACTGAAGAACATCCCCATTGAATTTAAAGAGCATGTGAAAAATAAGTTTGCACTATTAAGCCTAATTGATCAGGAGCTAGAAGAACTCTCATCTGAAGCCAGAGACATTGTCAGGAGGAATGCAAAAAGACACTATCTGCTGTCAAAAAGAAAGAAAAGCTTCAATAGATGACAGATGAAATTTATCAAGCAGTTAAGGACTGATGAGAAGTGAAAATAAAAGGTGATAGAACCCTGAATGCAACTGTTCAATGACTTGGGCCTAGGGACAAAGAGAACTACTATAATAATCAAACCAGAGAAATAGAAGATGACAACAAAAAAGGAAGAGCAAGCAACTTTTATTACAAGATTCAAGAAATCAAAGGGAAATTTAGACCAAGGGTGGGGATGTTCTATGGCCAGAAAAAGAATCCATTACATGACCAAGCAGAAATAAAAAGGCAACAAAACAATGCACATAAGAACTATAGAAAAGAGATGAAAGACTGACAGAACCATATGGAGACAAACCAGCAATTTTAGAAAGTGAAATGAAAGCTTATCACTCAGGGCACTTGGAAGAAATAAATAATCAGGAACAGATGGCATACCAATAGAGCTGCTTCAGTCTACAGAGACAGAATCCACTCTAGTGGAAAATAAAAAAAATGGCTCACAGATTGGAAAGGCTTGCTATACATTCCAATCCCCGAGAAAGGGAATACAAAGGATTGCCTTGATTTCCCATACAATCATGCTCAAAATTCTACAACAAAGACTTCTACCATGTAAGGTATGAGGAACTCCAGATGTTCAAGCTGGGTTCAGAAAAGGAAGAGGCACTAGGGATCATATTGCAAATTTACACTGGATAATGGACCACACCAAAGAATTTGAAAAGAAAATCAACCTATGCTTCATAGATTATAGCAAAACCCTTGTTTGTACAGATTATGAGAAACTATGGCTCACTCTTAAAGAATGGATGTGCCACTACTTTTCATTCTGATGTGCAATCTGTACACAGGACAAGAGGCTTCTGTAAGGAGTATGCAGAATATGCAGAAACAGAATGGTTTCCAATTGGCAAAGGGGTCAAGCAAGGCTGCATTTTATCACCCTATCTGTTTAATTTGTATGCTGAACATACCGTATGTAAAGCAGGATTAGACTTGGAGAAAACAGGCATGAAAATTGGAGGAAAGAACATCAGCCATTTAAGACATGCAGATGACACCATGCTACTAGCAGAAAACAATAATACTTGGAATTATTACTGAAGAAAGTCAAGGTAGAAAGTGCTAAGGCATGTTTACAGTTGAATACTGAGAAAACAAAAATAATGACCACAGATGATTTACATAACCTTAAAGTTGACAATAAAGTAATTGAAATAGTTCAAGATTTTCCATACCTTGGATCAGTCATTAATCAGAATGAAGACCGCAATCAAGAAATCAGAAGGCTAGGACTTGGAATGGCAGCTGTGAAGGAACTAGACAATGTCCTGAAGTGTAAAGACATATAATTGAATACTAAAGTTACGATCCTCTAGGCCATCGCATTTCCAATTTGTATGTATGAATATGACAGCTGGACAGTGAAAAAGGCTGATGGGAAGAAGATAAACTAATTTGAAATGTGGTGCTGGAGAAGAGTTCTACAGAAACCCTAAATGGGTACTAGAACAAATCAAGTCTGAACATTCTCTAGAAGCCAAGATGACTATACTTTGGCCATATCATGAGAAGAGATGACTCATTAGAATAGGCAATAATGTTTGGTAAGGTGGAAGGCAGTAGGAAAAGAGATAGAGGCAATCAAGGAAGATATGTCTCTGAATCTGCAAGGCGGCTGATGGTAGGGTGACCTATAGGTGTCTCATCCATCGGGTCAGCAGAAGTTAAAATTTACTTAGCAGTTTAACAACAACATCAACAAAATTAAATTCAAAACTATTTAAATACATTTAAGAGATAAGATTAAAGATTAAGAAGAGTTAAACAAATTATTTAAAAGCACTGAAAGGTTTCCAAGATTAAGAAAAAAAGTATGGCAATCCTGTCTCCTTGGATGCCATCCCAGGAGAAAGATGCAATATAAATTCAATAAATAAAGTCACTAAAATCAAACTAGAAACCTTTCTGCAAAAAATAGTTAATGGCCAAAAAGGATCTAGATGATAAGACCTTTACCTACCAGCTGAAGGAGTATAATGAGCTAGATGAACCACCTTCTGAGTGGGGAGTGCAGGGCTTCTACACCCTAAGAACAGCCACTGAAAAGACCCTCTCCTACATCCTCACCAAACATGCAAGCATTTGTAGTGGCATAAAAAGAGCAAGCCTTTCTCAGAAGATGTTAAAATTTGGACAAGTTCATATGGCCAGATATGGTCATTCAATAATTTTATTTGTTTGTTTGTAATATTTATATCCTGTCCTTCAGTCAAAACAATGGCTCCAAAAGCTGCTTACTAATCTATTAATTTGACAGTTTCCTGCCCTTGGGCCTATAATCTAAATAAGAAAGGGCACAAAAGGAGAAGGGGATGGCAGTGGGGAAGGGAATTAAGTCCAGCATTTGGTGGCTGCTGTTCTTCTCTCTTGGAGGCCAAAGCAACTGCTCCTACCAGCTGCTGAGGTGAAGGCAAAGTGAAACATTATATTACCTGGCAAATGGTACGGTTGCCTCCCTCCCTTCTTCTGCTAGTTGCAGTATCCTTTGAATAGAAGTGCACTCAGGATATTCTCTTACTAGTAGAAGCAAAGTCTAGGGGTACCTCCAAACTACATGGCTATAGCACTTTGATGCTACTTTAACTGCCATGGTTCTATCTTACGGTGTCTTGGGATTTGTAGTTTGGTGAAGTAGTTAGGATTATTTGCCAGTACAGCCAAATTACGTAGTTCAGCAAAGTGCTCTTGAGGATTCTAAGTGCCTGATCAGGCTAAAAGTCTCACAATACCATAGGCTAGATCTCAGTGGTGGCACATCTTTGGGATGATGAGTGTACTGCAGGTTTTAATTCAGGCTTTAAAGGAGCTCTTCAAGATGACAAACCTACTCCTAAAATAGGTCTAGCACTTTGGACAGCTCCTGTAAAGCTAGTGGAAACCTGGAATATATCAACCAACTACTTGACAAGGGAACCACTCCTTGCCACTGGTAGAGCTTTTAGTGTGGATAGAGTTCAGATCCAAACCATCCAGTGCCTCATTTTTGTTCTATAGCCTTAATGGAGTTTATCTGCTTAATTGCCTGCAGCCACTGTCAGTCTATTGGTTAGGTGAGACTGATTCCTTCCTTAACTCATTTGGAATTAATTGTTGTCAGGCTGTTCCTGGGGCTAGGATGAAAGACAGTGAAACACAAATGCAAGTGTAGCAATAATATAATTAAATAAATAGGATGTTCAACTGGGCTGCATTCTCATTCTTTTAACCTTTTCTTCTGCAAAACAGGCTTCCTTTATTTTATTTTATTTTTTGCATATTCTCAAAGCATCCAAAAATATTTTTTTAAATTTCTTCTGGCAGTGCTTTTTGTTTAATGGTGATGTTGGGCACTGGCTATGTAGGCTATGTGTGTTACACGTCCCTCCATCACAAGGCAGGGGATTGAATTAGAACTTGGAGAATTTACTTTTTTTAGACTACTAGAATTCCTCAGCCAGTATGGCCAGTCAATGGTGGTCTTGCTGACTGGACCATTCTGAGAGCTGTAGTTTTAAAAGTAACATTTTCAACTTTTGGGCTGGATAAGAAGACTGGGCTGGATAAAAAGTCCCATCCAACTCTGATTCCTATGTTATGCTGATTCTTCCCTCCTGTATGACAACCCTTCAGTTGTATCCATCTAGCTGTAAAATATCATGCACAATATTTGTTATCTATGGAGGAAAGACTCTATACCTTAATTTTGGCATTGCTTTATAACTGCCCCTGTCAAAGTATTGGGTTTCCATACCAGTGTGTCCAATTATCAGTACAGATGAAGTGCTTGTGTGGTTGTTTCTTCTCCCTTTCACCTCCCCATTTGATATTATAACTGTTGCCCTACTTGCTAGCAGGAATTAGAAGCAAAATGTAGCTGCCCCCTCCCAGATCTCCAGGAAAAACTATTCAGGCATTTTCATTGCCATGGTGCCAGATTGATTTAAAGCTATACACCCATTACTATGTGTGAAAAATCATTGTGACATGAAAAACAATTGACACATTAATTGCAGCTTACAACAAACACCTGTCAGTCAAATCAGCCTTCAGACAAATGGAGCTCAGTGCTAAACTTCTCCTGAGCAGCCCTCACCCCAGGCAACGAGAAATACTTATGCCTGAATAAGTCTTAGCACATAACTATATCCAAGTTGTAAAGGGGATGAGGAAACATATGGAACTTTAGCAGTAATTGCTCGTAAAACTAAATACTTTGTCTGTTCAGAATAAAAAGTAGACTATTTATTTTACTTAGAGCTAAATACAGTCAGCCCTCCACATTTGCGAGTTTCACTTTTGTGGATTTAATTATTCACGGATTACTTGCTGTCAGCTCTGCTGCCTCCCTATGCCATTTTTAATACAGACTGCAAGCTTCGTGAGACTGAGAAACTGTGAACGAGCCTTGTAAGTCCCTATTAAAAATGGTGAAGGGCAGCAATGCAGGTGGCAGTAAGCCCCACCAGCCACTTCTGCCTTATGAAGGAACCCTGATGCCTCAAAGGAATGCACAGTATGTTTTTGTGTGTTAAATGTGGTTTGGGAGGGCCAAGAGTTATTCACAGTTTTTCGACATTCACGGGGGTCCTGTGCCCCTAACTCTAGCGAATGTGGAGGGATGACTGTATACATAAAAAATTTGTTTACATTCATTTCTGATACAAATTTAACAAAATCTGATTTTTTTTTTCAAATTTGAAATGGAATTAAATCAGTTCAACTGTGGAAAAAGTGAAATTAACGGAATTGTCAAGCATTTCCAAAGGAGAAAGAATAGATTGTGCTTTCTGTGTTGCTCAAGTACATCAATGCTTACAGACATATGCTTAGCATTGCTAGTGTTATGCACATAGGACTGACACTATGGACACACTGGAACACTTTAAAAAAATTGGCTAGTCAATTAAAAGTCATATGATTAATTGGCTAAAAAGGATCTATAATTGATCAACAGCTATAAATAAGCAGGTGTTGCCTACTAAGGCTACAGTTTTTCACATCACGTTGGCTGCATTTGAAAACAACTGAACTTATGTGAAGTTTGGTACAGAGAGTGCCCACAAATTGGCTGCCTTTCTTGTGTTGTGATGATCTCTCCACACCAGGGAGAAATGGAAGAGAATGTCTGGAACCAGATCTTCTAAAAATAGATGGCTAAAACTGTGTCTTTAAAAGAAGATGCACAAAAAGAAACAAAGAGGAACAGAGAATTGCACTGTGTGTTCATCTCCAAGTGTTAGATGTCATATTTCCAACACTTTTATAGGTATGTGGGACTATATCCAGAAGTCATATTGAAGTTCTGAAGCTTTTTCCCCCTAGGGATAAGAGAGAAGTTGGTTCATTTTGCATTTTAATTTAACTTACTTTTTCCAAACTTTAAAGTGAAGCTTGGCAATTTTTTTTAAAAAAACACACACCCAAAGATGTGTATATTAGATGGAAATACATATGAAAATGTATCTTGTGGTGAAAAACAAAGTTTAAAGATGCATTATATTAGAAAAATGGCAGTGAAATGTGTATATTATGCAGAATTTCATACCAATATGTATGTATTAAGGAAAGTGAATGCAGAAAAAGGTGTAGACATTTCATACACACTTTTGAAAAAAACAAAGTTAAAACAGCTTTGAGACTGAAAAAAGAAACCTCAAAGTTCAGAAAGAACTGAATGAAAGACTGGAAAAAATATGCAAATGAGGGAAGCTGAAATTGATAAGTTCAAACATCCTTTTTCACATACTTTAGTTTCCTGATTCGTCCAACATGTTTGGTTTTTTTCTGGTCTGATATTAAATGTATACTTAATACAATGTGCAAATGACTTTACTTTAAAATCAAGCTGTAAACCCCACTCTATCCCTACTTATTGAGGCACCCTGACAAGAATCCTAGACAGGTAAGATTTTTTATAATTTGGGACTTTACACATTATTGTTGTTAGGGCAGAAATTGCACAAATGTAACTTTCAGTGTAAGATCCTTATTTTGTGCACAGAAAATGAAGCTTTCTGCCTCCAAAACCCCACATGCATTAAAAACAACAACAACAGAATGTAGAGTGAATCATGAATAGTCTTTGAAAACTGCACAGTTTGCAATTACTTTCTCACCTAAAGGATATGATAAGACAATAACATTATTCAGTCTTGCTTGTAAGAACAAAATTCACAAGAGTTTACATCTCTGCTTTTTTTGTTGACCCAATAAAAGTATTACCATAATAAAGATTTTGCCATTTGTCTAATGGTCAATATGGCTACTGTTGAATTTGGCATGACTTGAAGAATAGCAGATGTAGCAGTTGAATGGTTCACTCTATATAGGAAGAAAATGGTTATATATTGCCTGAAACTGGGACCTTGTTTTCCACGACAGCTCTAACAGTCTATAAAGGTTTCACAGGAAGGCAGCCAATATAAGTACATAGTTATATCTAATAATTACTGAGAGGCACAAATGTGTGAAACTACAGCAAAAATAAAAATAAAAAATACACCAATTTTTCTGATATGGGGGAAAATATTATGTACAATCCTCACTTCTAACCCCACCCCCTCTCATGTGTCCTCCTGATGTATCTTGCAGAGATGTGATACCTGGACTTCAGATTTCTTTCTTCCTTTTAAAAAAGCAGCACATAATTTTCAAAATTCACTTTTGGAATCATTCCTGGTTTTTAGGAAAAATATATTGAAACTGAGCATATGGAGGTCTTAAAGTAGAACCTTATGGGAGAACAAAAACACACACGCCCTACAGTTGCTTCTTTCTGTCTTGCAGCATCTTAAAATAGATTATTGCAATTTTTTATTTTTTTATTCTTATTTTTTTTTAGAAAAGAAGATGTTCTGTGGCATTTATTCTTTTCAGGGGACATTTTACTGAAGTGCACCTCTTATGCTATACAAAAATCTATTTGCATTTTGGTTTATGTGGGTTTTTTCCCACTACCCTTTGACTCAAATTAGGTGTAGGGATGTAAGGAACATATGCAATTTTTCTTTTCCTTCATGAAAAACAGTTCCTGACATTTCAGGACTGAAAAAATTGCCAACTGCCATGAGATGTTTCATCTCTGTGGAGACCTGAAACTTTAACAACAGCAGCATCAATAGAAAAAATAAATAAATAAAAATAGATAAACCAAAATAAATTTGGTCAATAATGTTGTTTTTTGGCTAAAAACACTCAAATATTTTTCCCCTAAATACCTTTGTGAAATGTTCACAATGAAAGTGCAGATCCTGCCCTCAAAGAACCTATCTAATATATGCAAAAACTTCTGTAATCATGTCCAACGGAGAAAAAAAGACTTTTGAAATTTTTCACTGAATTGCAATAAGTGAAGGTTTACACTTACAGAAGAGAAATAAAAAGCAGAAATAATTTGAGGGTAGAAAAAGGTTTTTTTGTGAGACAGCAGAAGAAAACCTAATAAGATTTTTCTTACAAATTTCTTTCATGAGATTATCAATAGACGTTATGGGAAGGCTTTCATTTCATTTAATGATCAATGGTTTAGGACAGTCATGAATGTGTCAGTTCTATGTAGGACAACATGTTTCTGAAAATGGCAATTGAGTTTTCCCTCTCTTTAACATGCAAGAAACCTTAACCTATATCAACATGCTGTTTCCCAATCTATCTTCCATGTTACTGGCTGTCATGGGGAAAATTACAGTAACATTCCTCTGAACTTTATGCTGAAAGGTGGCTTGAATATTTCACCATTAAATAAGGGGCTGCACACCAGCTTGCTATTTCTCAAAAAAGTACCTTGACCATTCCTTGAAAATACTTCCAAACTTGTGTTTTGAGAAAACTTGTTTGGAAATGCTTAAAAAAAGTCAGGTGTTTTTTGCCTGTTGTCCTGCCTTCCTCCTCCCACCACAATGGAAGAAAATACATTGTCATTGAGAATGGTTTGTTCAGGAGTATGATTTCAACTCCTGCAGTAGAAGAAACCAGTCAAGGTGGCTGGCTGGTTAACTGCTATCCTGTACATTCTACAGCAACTGGTGACCTCCTTTGCTAGTAAACTTAAGGGGAATGGAAGGAGTATCCAATTTGCAAGGAAATTCAACGGTCTGTTCAAAATTCATGGATCTGGATTGACACAAGAGGAACCTGATATTTCTAAGTGTCAATGTGTCCACATTTGAAACTATCTGAGTGCTTGCGCCACCAGGTCTGGGTTAGGGGTAGATATCTTGGACAGTAACCCTGTGCACCAAGATGAAGGGTTTACACAGATGAATTTCATTGATCTACAGTTATTGATCATATTGTTTGTAGCGAGCAATTCAGAGAGCAAGACAGAATTAAGTGTTTTGACACAGAGTTAAGCTTTAAATTTCATTTCCTACAGTTCTACAAGTTGTTTGGGTAGTAGCTACAGAAATGAACTTGTCGCAAAAAGAAACTCCTCTAAAGCAAGGATGGAAAGAATATTTGAAAATATTCAAAAATGCTTTAAAAACGAGTTTGAGATTTAGAAAATCCTAATGAGGATGGCCCTAGATGGGCAGGAATCTCTGCATTCTGTGACTAATTCTGCACACACACACGCACACACACACATGCACACGTATACACAAACAGCTTGTGTTTCTTTTTGGTGCAGAATGTCTCCTGTGCATAAAACAGCATTGGCTGCACACAAAAATGACATTTCTGTATTTCTGGATATATTTCCTACACAGAAAACACTATGATTTTCTGCACATAAAATGCTGGGTTTTCTATAGAAAACTTGTTTTCTCCACAAAAACAGCCTTGTGCATTTCTTTCTGCAAAAAATAAACAAAGCACTGTTACACTTTGAAAACTGCTTAATTCTCAACAATGTGATATTTAAAAATGGCAAAAATTATTTAGTCTTGCCTGTGAGAACAAGATTTATCTTTGGATAGACAGTTCATCTGGATTCTGTCTTGTTTATTATTCAGTTTGGTGTTTTGTGTTCTTGATAAAAACCAATAAAACAAGCCTTCACTTTGAGGCAAATATACCAAATATTATTAGTACAACCTGGCAACAATACAAAACTGATGTGAAATGCTAACAGCAATCCTTGCCTAGGGGATTATTTATCCCAGGGAAAGTTTTGTACTCTCTAATCATATTAAATGAGAAATTCATGTCCTCAAGTGAGTTTTACTGTAGGCTCTCTAGGGGAATTAGAAGAGCCAAGCACATTCTGACAGGCCATTTTTGGCTGTATCTGCCTGTTGCTTATAATGAATTTCTGTCAATGTAGAACAGAGGTATGGAAAGTACAAGGTATGAAACATATTTCAACTCCCAATCCCAATTTTACAAAAATAGTTACTCAAAATATCTCTCTATTCCCATAGATTTGGGGAAGGCAGTTTGTCCACATTTCAGATCCTCCAAACCATGGAGATGGGAAGAATATTAGGAAACATTTGAAAAATGATTGAAAAGTATGTATCTCAAGTGTTTTGAAACTCTGATAAAAAGAATCATGGACTGACTGGAGTGTAGCAGTTGGAGTTGTGCTCCCAACCCTTGGCATATGCCCACTCCAATATAGAACTCTGATCTATACATACAGGATACATAGGGTCTGCAGGTTATTGATGTGATTATTAATGTTCAGCAGTTCAACACTTAGAGATAGTTCCTTTTATTGTAACTGTATATACAAAGATGCAAAACACAAAGATAGGAGCAAAATAGGGAAGAGGTGGAAGCTAGATAGAAAGCCAATATTTAATTTGACCAGAGGATCAGTAGAGGACCAATTTATCAGTGCTTTAGCCATATTCACATTATTACATTAGAGAGGGGTTAGCCAAAGATGGTATGGAAAAGACTGTCTCCCGCTATTCTTGATACATAATCTGAAATTCAGTAGATATTTTAGTAACAGAAACATTTTGTCAGAAGTACTATGAAATATTGCTAACATATCATGCAGCAGTAGGGGGAAATCATATAAAACAAAATGTTACCAAGTCATACTATTAAAATATATCCTTAGATGTTACAGAGTGCCTCCCATTCCAGAAACCTCCATGTAAAACAAAAAATGCAGAGCATCCTGACCCATTATAGCCAATGGATGTGATGTGCACATACCCACAGCAGCACAGGCATGCACCTGCTACATCCATTGACAATAATGGGGTGTGATGCTTTGTGCAACCTTACTTTCCTGTGTATGGAGGTCATGGTAAAGGAAAAGGCAGTGCAATTAATGCCTCTTTAAAGCATTAAGTTATACCAACATACCTGTGGTGGCAGAAGTCAGTCTGGCTGTACTGGAGGCTGTTCCAAGGCTTATCAGCTGGGGCTACAGAGCTATGCCCATGCCCCATTGTACTGTGGATGAATGAGAAAATGGCTTTAATGAGGAGGAATTCGATATAGTCATGTACAAATATCTAAATAGTACAAGCCAAAGCAAAGTGGACTGGTAGCACCCAATAGATAAGGTATAGAAAAGAGACAAAATCATAGTGTGTTGAAAAAGAAATGATTTTTGTCTTTAAAATAGCCCAAAGTGTTTCTTCCAGGAAATATTGTTATGGCCTTCTTTAGGAGAATATCTAAATAAAATTAATCTGAAGGGATTCTAAAAGGAGTGTCTCCAAATCTTATAACATTCTTTTTAGAATCTCTGTAGGTTGATTTTAAAGCAGTATTTTCCTGAAGAAAACATAAAAATATTTCCCTTGTTGGACTGATGATGATGATGATGATGATTTATTTTAATATTTTTAAGCATATTTCTTGCCTGTGTCCTAGGACCTAGACTAGACCCTTCCCAACAGCCACATCGTAGAGTCAGTGTAGGTCGGAAAGCGAGAGCCCTGGGATTCTGGCAGCATTTATATATGAAGGACTCATTAATTAGGCTCATAGCTGGGTAAGACTCTAAGTCTATAGAACAAAAGGCCGGAATTGGAGGAAGCTGTTGTAGCCAACCAATCCTATCAGTAGTAGCAGCCCAGTTTGCTCCTGAATTCCTTGTCTGTGCTCCTAGAACCCTTGAACTTTGCCTCAACTACAGATTTTGCCATTGGACACACTCTCTCTCTCTCGACTTACTATAAACTCAGCCTGTGTTTCTCTATATCTACGAAGAACTCAGACCTCAAAATGACTAAGGCAAACTTTGTTTGCTGGCTCCTGATAACGTGCTAATTAGACAGCTGGAAGCTTTGGCTGGCTGCCAGCATAGGACACATATAGCAATTATAGAGAAGGTAATATGGTAAACCCCCAACCTCAAAAGTAGCCTTAAAAGCTCTATATCATGTTAGTGAAAAACTAGTTCAAAAGCCTAGATAATGTTAGTTCAAAACTTGTCAATTATAACAGTTTTGATGCAATATGTAAAAATGACTGGCAAATATGTTGTTAGGCTGGCATTGAAATATGGTTTACCAGAAGTTCAGATGATGTTCTGGAGATTCTTGTTATGGTTTCAGGTCTGATGTCTTATATTATAAGACCTGTGAATAAAAAAAAAGCTTTTGACCCATCCTCATCCTAAAGCAAAACACTGGTGGAGAAAGAAAGTAGGAACTGGTAGAAGACAAATCAACAGTCCAGGTAGATAGCTTGTCACTATTGAGTTTGCAGCTGAAAGTGGCTATATCAAACGGATTTTTGGAAGCCCTTTGAGGAAGTCTGAGGGCAAAGGTGACCCTTTTTCACTATCTTCTAGACCTCGATGGGAACAGGTTTCAAAAAGTGGTGTGAGTAGGAAAGTTGATAGAACTATTGTGAGAGTAGAGAGTAGTTAAGGGAGATATTCTGATGGGGAGCATGATAGAAGAAGCAACCAAGGACAAAGAATCCAGGACAAAGGAAGACATAATGATAGGAGAAATTCCAGGGATTTTTTAAAAACAGTTTATTAGTCACTCTGCCTCTTAGTCTGCATTACAGTCAACATTGTCCTGGTAAGCTGTGTAAGTGTACTGGAGTCTGAAGTCCTTCTTTTGGATGGCAGGATTATAAAGGGAAAATATATGTTACCCAGTATTTGATTTTTGAACGATAGGATTGAGCTGGTATATACACAGATATCTGGGAGGATGAGTAGAATTTGTCTACTTGGTTTCTCCATGTAAGAGCAGGCTTGACCTGTAGAACAAGGAGGAAGGAGTGGTTTGTCAGAATTATGCCCTAAATAAGTACATGCCATTGTGTTTTCTGCATGTATTTTGGAAGTTAGATGGTTGGGAAAGAACAGAGATTATATTGATGTGTACCATCTGTCCTGCTGTCCAGAAATACATACTGATAATTAGAGATGTAAAAAATGTTTTACATTTTCTTGTCCCCGAGCAGAAAGGATGTCTCATCACATCAAAATACCAACTGAAAAAGTGGTCACCTACTGTGAGATTTTGTGAATTTGAGTACTTTTTGTGAAAATTTCATTTATGCCCCAAAGAACAATATTTTGTGTGGGGAAGAGTAGTTTATTTTGAGCAAATAAATTTTTCATGAGAAGTCCCCAAATGTATACATTAATTTTTGACCAATATGAAAAGAGTTGACCACTCAGGAAAGATGGTTATCTGTAGTGTGTTATTCCTTATTATTATTATTAAGATAGCATTAAGAGTAAAGCTGACAGAAGATGAAAACAAGAAAGAAAGTTAACATATCAGTTTAAAATTAAGGAAAGAGTACATAGTATTATTGTGTAGTAGTAGTAACAGCAGTAGTAGTAGTAGTATCCCACTTTTCCCCAAATTTGGGCCTCAAAGCAGTTCACACTTTAAAGCAATACAATTTAAAAACACATAAATAGTGCATATTAAAATAGAATCAAACTATTAAAGAATTAAAACAATAGCTTAAAATATATGAAAAGATAACAATTAAAATTAAAACAGTATAGTAGCCCCCCAGCCTGTTCTTTAAAAACTGGCTGTATTAAAAGCCTACCTGAATAAAAAGATTTTAGCCTGCTGCCAGAAGGACAACAAGGAGGGGGCCATTGTGGCCTCCTTGGGGAGGGAGTTTCAGAATCTAAGGGCAGCCACTGAGAAGGCACTGTCTCGCATCCCCACTAGTTGTGCTTGCAATGGTGGTGAGACTCAGAGAACGGTCTCTCCTGATGATCACAGAGCCTGGGATGGCTTGTATAGGGAGATATGATTTGCCAAATAGTCTGGACCTGAGCCATATCATAACCAGCACTTTGAATTGAATTAGAGGAGCAGAGGATATTAGAAGCAATTTGATTTCCATGCTTTTCCCCTAGTTATCAACAACTGCACAATCATATATTAGAACCCATACTTCAAAAAAGTGCTTACTTTCTCTCTGTCACACATCTGGCTGACCAGTTCCTTGAGTCTCTATGGGGATAACATATTTCTGAAGTTCTGAATTTACAGATTTCCAACATATCACTTAACCATGGATGTAATCTTCTTTGTGATTTAAGGTGGCTTGAATGGGGTTACACTAATGTATGTACCTTTCAGCATTGTGTAAGGAGGTATCTGGTACCTCCTTGCACAATGGTGTTTCCTGGGATATACAACAATAGCTAGATGACAGCCAGATAGCAGTTTCATTCTGCTCAAAACGAAACAGTCACAGATTGGGAGATATGAAATAGGCAATATCCCCCATGCTATTGACCAGCTGGCCACTGTTGTCCTTTTGGCTTTCTAGTATAAGTACACTGGCAGAGAGTTATGCTCCATTGGTGTCAGATAGAATTTCAGCCCATCTCCTTATAATGAGTTCTCATAGTGAAAGACAAAAATGCCTCCTGTCCCTGCCATTCACATTCAGGTTATAGATGGTGGAACTGAATGCTGATATTTTCTACAGTAGGAGAACTTTAACAAAACAGTTAATGGGAGTGACTATACCATTACTGTGGAATTGTTTTCTCTACTTCTCATAACAATCAGAACTTTTCCCAGCAATTGTTAAGTGGAATCCATCATTCCATCCACAAAATGTCTTGTCCACAGTATTCTGTGGCTGGAAGAATCATGGCCACTCACTAGGAGCACTAAGAAGAATTTGCTATTAACATTTAAAAATAAAGAAAATGTTGGCCTGTCGCTCCTCCACAAATCCTTATTGGTGCTCAATTAGGCCTTGTGCCCTACATTGGAAGAAAGGTAGGATGTTAGATAGGTAGATAGATAGATAGATAGATAGGTAAGTAGGTAGGTAGGTAGGTAGATTTTGAGGTCTATTTTCACCCTGCATGTCACTATTTGGCATTTTATTCCAGAAATGTAAGCACAAAGTCCCCTTGGATTTGTAGAGTTATTATGATGGGTGTTTGCACCCTGGTCACAGAAAAAAAAAATCCATAATTATTATGTATTATCCAAGTTTTGGATAATTCCCCAGCTTTTTATGAATCTTTATCAGTACAGTGCCAAACCCATCACCTGTCACCCGTCCTCAATTTGGAGGCACAAACATATTTAGATTATGTATTCTGTATAACCAGTTGAAAATAGATATGCTAAATAAAACCTATTCTTTTCTGTAAACAGCCATACACATGCTATTACTTCTCACTGTCTCAGCATCACAGCTATGTTACCAGCATTGTTTCCTTGTTGTCATTTTCTTCTCGGCATTCTATTTCTGCTGCTAATGGAAATTACTGTGTTCACAAAACTCTATTTTTTTCAGATTAACATTATTTTCATGTATATTTCATATGTTTTGTGATATGATCCATTGTTTCCCGATGCAATATTTTGGGACTTCAAAAATGATGAAAATAGTTCTTAGTTCCAGCCACTCTTTCAGTGCTTCACAGAGCCATAAAGTTGTCTGGTTCAATTCAGACTGATTGGCTGTATCTGCACTGTACTGGAATAGCAAGGGCATCGTGTAGGGCAGGGCAGGGTTTCAGCAGCAGCAGAGCTGTGCTTTGTAGATGCTTAAAAAGAAGCTGGCTCTGATTTAAGGCTGTGGATCTGAGTCTTGTGTCCATCAGAATTGTTTCTCACTCATACAGTTCTCAAATAAATGTAAATCCTTTTTAAAACCAACACACAAAAGGCTGAAATAACCCATTAGTGGTATTTAAAATATTGCATGCATAAACAGAGCCTGTTGTTCATTGCATTATAATTTACAGATGCTCTCTGGAAAGAATGGAATGCTATGGGATGCTTTAGAATGTAGAGACTCCATAATACCCAGTCTGAGTGGACAAACACAATTTGGGGGAACAAAATAGACCACCATTTTGCACATGCATAATAATGAAAGGGTATTGTATATAACAACATAATGACAAGCAGCAAACCTGGAAAACTTGCTATTAGATGCCTTAGCAAATCTATGTCTAAGTCATTGTTACAGAACTCATTAAAGGATTTAAATTCCATTCATATTCACCATTCGGCAATCCTTTTGGTATCCAAGAGTTGTGGGGCTAGTAAACATGCAAGGGCTTCCATTCATTTTTTTTTAAAAAAATATTCAACAATATGTATGGAAGTCAGGTTATCTGTTTTCACCAAGGTCACCCCAAGGTATTTTTCTACCTGAGAAGAATAAGATGGTAGCCCTTGCCATTCATGGTGAGGAAGCTAACTGGAACAAAGGTTGATTCATATTTCAGTTCTATATAAGTGATACAAGTGACTGCTCAGGCAAGAAGTTTTGAAGCAACTGCTTAAATTGAAGCAACAGTGTAGCTTAGGGAGCTTGGGACAAGCTGTGTGACATGATCAGCTCTGCCCATTAAGAGGAGAAAACACTGGCAGTTCAGTAGGAACATCCCCTCTGAATCAGCTTCCGGAAGCAGTTGTTTCAGTCTAACTGGTAGTAGGACGATCCTGGTTTGGGTTAAATAAATAAATACTTTTACAGAATGCATGGTCTTGTCTTCACAACTACTTTCCCTCCTCCTACTTCTCTTCTTCTTCATTCATATCTCATCTTTCCCAATACAACGGGACTCAAGGTTACTGAAAAATTACCAAAACCAGTATAGTTGACCATATAAAAAAATCAGTAAAATATGTATATAAAAGCCATTTTAAAAAATAGTTAAGCAATCCTTAAAACCCATTCAAAATTCATTCAAAGACAGAATGAATCAACAAAACAGCATACCATTAAATCCCATCACAGTCAGTTCCCAACAGCTTCTTGGAACAAGAAAGTTTTCACTGGTTAGTTGAAGAAGAGCAATGAGAGACCCTCCCCAGCCTCCCTAGAGATAGCACACTAAAGTCTTGGAAAAGCCAAGAAGGCCCCTCTGTTCCCACCAAATGAGCCTGGAATAGCAGTGGGGTGGAGACAACTCCTTCTCCCAAAGACCTTAGAGTTCTAAAAGGCTCATTTAGAGGGATATGGTTTTTCAAACAACCTGGATCAAAGCCATATAGGGCTTTATAGGCCCTAATAAAGACCTTGAATTTTTCCTGGAAATGAAATAGCATCCAGTACAACTGTTGAAACAAGAGAATTGTATGCTCCTTCGAGCCAGCCCAAGTTAACAATCTAGCTACAGGTCTTTGAGGAAAGTAATCCAAACAGATTACAAAATGCAACCAAGATACGTGTTACTGTGGCTATATCAGAAATCTCCAGGAATGGGCCCAGTGATGTACTAGCTCTAACTGTGCAATTGCATTCCTGGTCCCTGCTGAAACCTGGCCTCCAGATTCAGGGCTGAATCCAGGGGTACTTTCAAAACCTATGTTTTCAGAAGGAGTATAGACCTATCTAGCACAGGTGGAAACACTACTTCCAGATCTGCCTTTCAATTGATTAGAAATACCTCTTTCTTGTCTGGATTAAGCCTGAGTTTGTTGGCTCTCACACAGTCCATTACAAATGTCAGGAACCAATTCAGCATGGAAACAGCTTCTTTTGAATTAGGTGGAAAGGGTTAATAGAGCAATGTGGAAAGGAGATACCTGACTTCCAAACTGTGGACAACCTATCCCAACTGTTTCATGTGTATGTTAAGTAGCATAGGGGACAAAACCAAACTCTGGCTCTTTCCACACGGGCCTATTAAAATGGTGCAGAGCGACCTCCAACAGAGGTCTTCTGCATCGTGGAGTGGACTGGGGCGGACTACTTTTCGTAGTTCCGCACCTCAGTCCTCTCCAGAGCGGCCGGAACTGGTCATGCAGTGTGCTTTTTAAAAACCTCTTTTAAGAGGTTTTTAAAAAGTATGGAGCGTGCAACCCCGTGTCACTCTGTCGCTGCACTCTGGTGCAGATTTGCAGGTGTGCACTAGTGCGTGCCCGCAGATCTGCTGGGGGGGGCTTTAGGCTGGCAAGCTTCTCCGGTAGGTGGAGAGCCTCCACCAACTGGAAGCCGCCATTTTGGTCGCCAGAGCAGTGCGGAGTGATGAGCTCGCACTGCTCCTAATCCCGACAGACCCATACGGACCCACCAAAAAGCCAGTGAGTAGCGGCAGGGAGCGTTTCCCTTGCCACGTGCGGAAAGAGCCTCTGAAGGACTCCACAAGCCAATGGTCAAGGAGTCAAATAGGAATCCCTCAGCACCATCTTCTGACAGTGCTCCTCCAGGAAGGGTGGAAGTCAGTGTAAAACAGTGCTTCATCCCAGTGAGTTGAGGTTACCATAAGATACCATGCTTGATGGTATCAAAAGCCAGTGAAAGGTCCAGCAGAACCAACAAAGACATGATACAGGCAAGGGTCTAGTACAAATCTGGTGGCTCTCACTTCTCCAAGTATCCTGTCTACATCCCCAGGCTGTACAAATTTAAAAGCATCTAGTATTACTCGACAAGCAGAGATAAGAGTTACACCCAGAAAATGATATCAATTATAGCATCCAAGATGGAATGAATCCAAGCAATTTTATCTGCAAAGTGCAGGCAAATTCTTCACAATGGACTAGTGATGGTTTAAATTCTTCTGTGGGCCAGGTTGTCATGGACCCTTGACCACTCACAACAGCTCCATTCCTTCTAAACACCTTGTCTGAGCAATTAGACTGGCAAAAGAAGCATGCATTTACCTCCCAGTGACCAACCACAAAACAAAAGCAAGCTGTTTTGCAAACTGAGAAGTGAGACAAGCTCAAGTCATTCTCATGCTAGGATAAATGGATGTCTTTTGCTTCTGAAGCAAGCTCTGGTTCTAATGATGTGCACTTCTAATTGCATTGCTTCATTTGAGCCCCAGTCTGTTTCTGGTCTATGTCATTTTTACATGGTGTTCAATATACAGTCCATTACATCTGTTTTCACGTTATGTTGCTCAGTTTGTGGTGTGTGTGTGTGTGTTTTAAAGTTTCTACATAGAAAACAACAAGGGGGAATATGATTTTTATTTTGACAAATGCAGAACCGCCTCCCCTGGCTTTCTCCCACCTTTATTTCAACAGCAAAAACCTAAGAGGGTTTTACATAAATGAGAAGCTCTGATATTAGAATGCTTTGTACTGCCCCTTGGTGTGGCCTTTTTACTTTGTCGTCTCTCAGGAAATAGGAGCTCCCAACTTACACAGGTGGATTATTTGGGGGTCTGTATGGTGCAGAGATGGTAGGAAGAGTCTACCATCTTCCCTTAATTTCATCCCTGTCTTCTTCCAAGGGGCACACACATTATTTTTGAGGGTTTCTGGGCACTGGAACAATTGGCAACCAAGGACTGCAGAACTTTCCCCCAGACAAACACTGGAAGTATAGGGTTCATTTGACTCTCCCTAAGAAAAGTGTAAGCCATGCAAAATTTGGCCACCTGTACACCCACCTTTCCTTTGCTTAAAGAAGTTGATTCTGTGCATCAGTCTTGCTGGGAAGATAAACTGCTTAATTTTGTTTGGCTCTTCCTCCTGTCACAACTTCAGCTGGGTAGTGTGAATCTGGATCCAAAAGTGGACTGGAATCAGTTTTGAAGAAGACAGCACCTGCATGCCCATCCTCCTGCTGCTTTAGGGAGGTCCCCTTAAGAGATCTTGGGTGTGCAGCTGTTACTGTGGTTCAGACCTGGACGTTGATAGCACTAGCTATCCCTTTTGATATCAAATAATTTGACCTTTTCCTGGCACCCTGGCTCATGTGTTTGCGAGGGTCCCCAGAAAAGCACATACACAAGGAGCAGCTGTTAATGGCAGGGATTTCCAACTTCCCCTCTCAGGCGGGCATTTCAAAAGCCTTGGTCGTTGCTCTGGGACCTGGCTTGCAGATTCATTTTGCTTCACAATGATGCCAGATTTTTGCCAATGACTAACAAGGCCATGTTAAGTGCTCTCCAATTTGCACAAAGGCCACACTATTGACTTACTCGAGCTAATCTGATAGTGGCAGTTTTGACCCTTTTCCGAGCCTTTGTCCAGTCCAAAACTTGCTTTGTTCTCAACATATATGGTATGGCCTGCAGGCACAATTTCTGCTATATAAACCCCTAGTTCCGAGAGTTCAGAGAACTGCTTTTGAGTTTCATCCTGCCTTGCTGTCAGTCTGTGTGGCGAGTTCCCTCTGCAAACCACGCTGAGCTCCCTTTTTCTCCATCTTTCCAGGACCACATGATCAGGTGTCGTATTACCCATCCCTAAGCTCTCCTTTTCCTATTTCTAAGTTAGCAGTGTGTCTGTTGTCTTATATGTTGTTTTTCAATAAAACATTAATTGGTTTACTCTGAATTTGCCTGGCTCACTAACCTGATGCTGTATACATAGGGTGAAAGATCTCCGCTAACGTTGCCCTGCCTCTCGTTAGCCAGTGAGTGTGCTCTAGTTAATTTCCCCATTTGTGTTAATATTTGGATATTTGGGTGTCCCTCCTGGGACCCCCGAGATACAGGGTAACACAGCTACTAGAATCAAACTTAGCTTAAGGGATGTTGGGCTTATTTTGTTCCCAAGTGGCAAGGAAACCCTATAATGGCTGATGCACATGTGGATTCTATAGTTGTTAGTCCAAGTTTACCTCTCAGTAGGTGTCATACCAGATAACTTCCAAGTTGTCCAATATCTGGATCCATTGCTTTCTCCAGACCCAGCCTATACAGCCATATTTAATAAAGTTGTGGCTTTGTCTAGAAGAACATAGAATTTAAAGAATCTAAGTACAAGGAAGGCCATTTCTGCACTACAGTGTTATAGTGCAATTATTCCACTTTCATCATCCTGTGGAATCCTGGGCTTTGCAGTTTCTGGAGGGGCCTTTAGAATCTCAGCCAGAGAGCTCCTTGGCCTCAGTAAACTACAAACTCCAGAATTCCACAGGATGTTGAAAGTGGAATAATAGCACTATAACACCATAGTGTGGAAATGGCCTGAGATTAAGAGATTTTCATATCCTTTCACAGAGCTAGTTTAGATAAAATGTGCTTTGTATACATTGAAAAATCTGTGAAGGAGGTGATTCTTCCACAGTACAGATCACAACTATTTAGTATAGTTGCAGCCAAATGATATGTATCCTAAAATAGCGTTGCTGTTGTTTACTAATTGGACAGAGGGGAGAAGAAATTTATGATTCTGCTGGTGCTGGATACATCATTGGATATGGAAGTACACCATTAAAAACACATTCCTAAGCTGTATGTAAACGTAAAACAGTTTGAGTGATATCATTTATACTATGTAATCCTGGTTGTACGAAACCATACCCCTCTCTATAATTCTGATTGTACAAAACTAAACCCCATAGACATATACATGTATGCTTATGTTTGTGTGTGTGTATGTATGGAATCTGTAGTATCTTCATCCCTTTTAACCAAGGCAATCCAAAGGTGAATCATTGTAGCTTTGGCAGAATGTTAAGGGTGTTGTGATGTTGTAATCTAAATAACCACAAATAACTATGGGCATAATTATGCTAGCGGAATTAATATTATTTCTACTCCCTTAGTGTAGTCCTAAAATAGAAGTCTTTGATGGTTAAATTTTAATGGAACAATCAAAGAGTAGTTAATTCCACAGCATGAGGTATCCTTTGTGCACAGTTTCTGAGGTTAGGAATAGACTTGTTTTTGCAATGACCTGGATGCGTAAACATCCCTAGATGGTTTGCAATATTTGTTAAATTAGCTGTATATACATTTGTCTGTATGTGGATTTACTCAATTAATCAAAATAAATGGTTTTAAGAACCAGTTATATTACTCTTAGGCTAAAAGCAGCAAGCTCTTTAACATCAGTGTTGCAGAGGTTAATCTCTTTGAGCATCATCTTAAACTCTTTCTTTTTCTTATCAGTTAGATTTAGCAGCAGATTGGGAGCTTTTCTTATTATCTTGTTAAATCAGTAGGTGAAAGCCTTTTAAGGCATCTCTCTTTTTAAAACATCTTTTATTAATGTTAATATGCCAGATGGGACAAATTAAAATGGTTCTGTTCCACATGCTGCCACTACCCACAATCTTACCACATCATTTGCTGGTTAAGGAAGCATAAGAAAATGATAGGTGTAGTATATCCCTGTAATAAAAGTTCCAAAAGCACTGGTATTCCCCGTCTAGAATAGATTATTTTTAAATTGAGTTTACCAAAGGAAGCAGTTTCAGATAGCATGTGTGTATGGGAGAGGGCTGTGGATTATGTATCTAAGCAGTCTGAAATTTCTTCAAATGAACATGTTTCTGCTCTCCCAGAAGAGGGGGTATCTGAAATTTTTGTCCATCCAAACTTGGTGGATATGTTTAAAATATTGTTGGAATAGCACAATAACACAATAAAAAACATTTTGTGGCACTTGCAGTGAACAGACCCTTGGAAGAAAGGATGCTGCCTGTTAGGCAACAGGGAACACCCTGTTTTGGATCTGAGCAACTGAAACTATTTTATGGCTGTATCAAACTTGATTTTTATTTTGAGTGGGAAATCAAGATAGCAGTATGAGGAGATAACTGGGAAAAAAAACCCTATCTTGGTTCATGCAGAGGATAATCCCAATCTCTTGGTGAGAAGTTGGGGTAAGATGATATGGAGATGCACCTTCACCAGGAAAGAGGAGATTTCCTGACAGAAAAGTGATCCACACTGGATGCTGGCTTTATGTCTATAAAAATATCTGCTTGCTTACATCTACCACTAATAGTGTTGCTACTGGTGATAGACTGTGATAGGTCTCCAAAACATTTAGAAGGTAGCATGGACTTGTTTCAGTTCCCTCATGAGGTACTAGGATGGGTCTTAATGAGTGTGAGAGGAAGGGAAAAATGGAGATGCAGGAAGAAAAAAATCTAGTCCACCTTTCAGCATGGCCAGTTGTGTTTCAGCATTGTGACAATTACCATGTAGTGGGTCTCTCCTTGGAAGTATAGTTCTGTCAGTTCTGTCAATTAACAATCTCTATCTAGCGTTACACCAGGAAAATGAGTCACATTGATCCTACCTCTCTTTATAGGCCTTTAAGTAGTTATTTGATACCATACCATAACTACCAAATTCTTCTGGACTGCCTAAGGTAATGGAAAGTAGGGACCACTGTATTATAGTGTTGTGATCCAACCTAATGAATGGTTTCAGTATCATCTCTATTTTATGGAACTTGTTCTTTCGGAACCATCTTGTATAACTTGTTCTGTGTGTATGTATTTGTATGTATACAAACACACACACATATATATACACATGTACACTCACAATTCCATATATGTGTATATACACACATACATATATACAAACACACACACTCATATATATATGTATCTATATACACATACACACAGATATACACATACACACAGTTAAATGCTACTCTGGGAGAAATACCAGATTTAGAGTGCAGTGTATTCAAAACAATGACAATACTCTCCTTATCCTTCTTTCTCATCATTTCCAGAAGTATTTCTCAATTAATGCCCTTCTACATGTAGGTTAGATGAAGTTTAACAAACTGAAGCTTAGAGATTGACAGAGGAGTCGATAATGTGTCTGTCCAAAGCTAGATAGTCTGTGTGATTTACTTGTTGAGGACAAGATTTGCAAACTCAATTTTGCTTAAGGATTAAATGAAGAGTTTGAGTTGACTCTCTTGAGCTTGAAAAAATGCCAAAATATTTCTATTCTATCCTGCCAGAGCTCAGGAGTGGATTGCACAAACTGAGATGGCTTCCATTGTTCATTGCAGTATAATAAGTGGGAAGGAATATCCAACACTCCCCTGGATATGATGGAAAGTCCAACAGATTTGCCCTCATAACTGCTATATTCTATTTCAGAAGCAAGTGTTGTGTTTATAATAACTTTTCTTCACTGGACCTAAGAGTTTTGGTCCAGGGATCCAACCATGTGTTTTTTAATTCATTTGCACTGATGTTCTGCCAGATCACTGTTCCTCGAAAAGACTCTGAACATTAGAGAAAACAATATTATTAATGGTAATGTACAAAGGCCATAGAGGAAAAAAATTTGCAAAGGATGGGTGGAGTGTCAAGAGTTTAAATATTCTAGACATGCTATCAATCTATTCCTAATTTTAAATCAAAACTAGTATCTTTACCTTCCACTACCAGCTATTTTTGTTGTTGTTCCTACTACTTTCTTCTTTTCCTGCACTTTCTTGTGCTACGAAATTAGTATGCACAAAAATGATCTCACATGCATATAATGAAAATGAATGTACAACTCCACCATGGTCCTTTTCGCATCTTACCTTTTTCCGCGACGGGGGAGGGCGTCTCGTGTGAGAAGCCTCCTTCGCGATGCTGCTGCTTCCCCTCTCCTTCCTTCTGCAGGTTGCTTCCTGATGACGCGACCGTTGCGCGAGTGCCCTTCCCCTTCCTTCCGCAGGGCACTGTGGGAGCTGGAGGCTGCTTTGGAGGAAGGAAGCGCTTCCCGCCCGGCTCCCCGACGCACCGCATGGCAGGTAAGTGTGTGAGGGCAGCGCGAGCGTTGCGTGAGCGCGGGCTATTTTTGGCTTCAAGCCGAAAATAAAAAAATACGCCCAGGCCCCGCTTCAGCCTCGTGAGCACCGTGCAAGTGGGAGTGCGTCGTGCACAGAGGCACTGCCATTTGCATGGTGCTCAAGGGGCGCTCGCGCAAAAAAAAAATGTGTGAAAAGAACCCAAGTTAAATTGTTGGATGATTTAAAAGATAGTAACATAGTTTGTGCTGTTAAAAGTGCTAGAGGTATTATTATAGGTCTTACTGATAATAATGATAATATAGGAATAAAAGTAATTCTAATAATTGTAATTAATACTTATCAACAGTTAACAACATGATTCAGTGGGATAGTATTAGCTTGTGCGTCTGTGTATTCCAGAACTAGCTGTATAGATAGATGCTTATTTGTCTCAACCAAGAGAGGTATGCCTTACTTATTACCATGAGATGTCAGAGATATGACAATTAGGATCATTTTTCTCTTCCCTCAATGGCTTGTTTACCTCAAGAAAAGTTTGAAGGACGTGAAGGCCCTATGCTGAGCCATATTCCGTGGCTGCTCAGCCTAGAACCAATTAATTTGTTTTTATTGATATTCAAAACTGCACACTTTATGTCAGGTGTCCTAGTTACACACAGGCACTGTAAGATAAGAATATTGACTTGAATCTAGTGAAAACTAGCAGAATTTGGGTCCATCAGTTTGGCCTGGTGGGTAGATCTGCCATGTAACCAATTTAAAGGCCTCTCAGGGGAATAGAAAGGCTTTGTATCCAACAGATCCAATGCTACCTCCATCTCCACCACTGGAATACATTCGTTTTATGGTCTACCATTGGCTACCACTAGGGCTGGTCCTGGGACAAATAATGCCCTGGGCAAGGAATACCTTCATTGTGCTCTCCTGTCAGCTTTGCGGGGCCACCCAGAAGATTATGGGGTTTGAAGCAAGTGTGATGTTTGGGGACTACCATACCATCTCCCACAGTGGAGTACATTTAAATGTCTTTACTGGGGTTGTTACCCCTCTTGGCAGACCTTGTCCCAGAGGGAAATAAAATTAATATCAAAAATATATCAGCTATGCCAGAGAGGTTACCTGGGTGGGTGTGTAGACAAACAGGTCAAGTGACCAGACATAGGTCAAGGCCAGAAAAATCCCCAGTCATGTTTCCCAAGGAGACCTCAGGCAAGGCACGTCCACACAGACAAAGGGCCCTCAGCCACAAAGCCAACTTGAGGGAATTGCCAGGTTTTCCCCTGTTGAGCAACGCTTGCATCAGCAAATCCTATGAGGGTGAGGTCCATTTACATGAAACAATCATGCAAGCCATCAAGTTGCTGTTGTGTGGTATTTTCCTTCTGTTTCGACCATTGTTTTTCCCAGAAAGGGTCTGCCCCTGAGGTACGTTCTGCTCTATAAGTAATCCCCCTTTTCGAGACCTTCTTCGGAGAACTCCCCCACTACACTAGCAGACCAGCACTCTGTTAGTTGAGCGCTCCCCTCAGCTGCCTTTCTTCGCTGAGCTCCTCTCTCGCCACTTCCTGGACAGAAGACTTCTGGACAGGTGCAGTATTACCGCCCTTATACCTTCTCTGCCTTATCCCATATAAGCTTTCACCTCTTTCCCTTCTCGATAGTCCTTGTGGGCATGAGTGAGTGACTGAATTTGTGTATGGGAACATATTTGCTATTAAATTTCATTATTGACATAATTGGCTGGCTGTTGCTTGGTCTGAACCTGTAAAAAGTGGCTTGAAGGTCTCGCTGGGTTACCCTGCCCCTCGTTCTGCCATAGCCAGTGCTCCCCATTCCTCCATTCTTTGCATTTTTGGAGTGAAACAAGGTGTCCCCCAAGGGACCCCCAGAAGTCAGGGTAACAGGGTGTTTGTAAAAATGTTTTCTAAAGATTGTCTGCACTCAGAAGAGAAAGTGCCAAGCACAGCAATGTATCCAGTTGCAGAAAGAAAAAAGTAGTATCAAGGTTTCAGACTTCTGTCACAGTTTCAGACTTCTGTCACAGTTTCTATGTAGTGATAGGGTGAAAAGTGGAGATTCGATAATCTGAGTGAGGTAGATAATCTGATTTCTATTAATACAGTTGATAGTGCAAGCTCTGCCTCCAAGGAGAGGCCTAATTGAAATGAGAAAAGTGAAAGAATTTCACCCCATTTCAGCAGTATGTCTGATCTTGCATTGTGGACCACAATGATGCAACCCACATTTGTAGATGCAACAGTTTCCAAGATAGTAATTTTTTTTTTTTTTTTTTAAAAAACACACTCTGAGAGCTCAGTTTGGCACTCCACTCAGCTGGGCTTCTGGGCTGTTTGCACAGCTCACCTAACCATCAGGCCTGCCTTGGCCGCTACCATGCTAATTGAGGGATTCCAGGGATTGTAGCCTAAAAAACAAGTTGTCCAGGCTCTGCCCTTATGTTCACTTTAGTGATATAAAGAATATTCATTTATTTTCTTGTTCTCAATGAGAAAGGGTGTTTCAGTATGTCTCAACTTGTTAGAAGAGTTTGGATATTTTTCAATGATTTCCCACATTTTGGATTTTTTGGGAAAATATATTATTTCAACAAACATTATATTTTGCACAGTTTTCACAAAAAAAAACAAAAAAAAAAACAACCCCCCCCCAAAAAAACAACAACCCCAAACACGTTACCCTCTGGAAAAAAAAAAAAACCATTTCCCCCCCATAAAATGCTGCATTTTGGGGAAAAAGGTTTTTTTAAAAAATGAAATTTCTGCCAAAGAAAGAGAAAAAAGTCCTGACATGCCAAAAAAAAAAAAAAGCGGGGGGGGAGAGGTAAATTGAATAAAACCCTTTCTCACCAAGAAAAAAAAAAGATTTCTTTATTGACTGACTATATTATTGCATATAATATCAATAGCCACTGTGAAGGTCTCCAGCCTAAGTCCTAAGTAGAAATTGGACAAACGTTATTCCTACGTGCTCATTGTGTTTAAATAAAGCAATGAACATTTTTTTTTAAAAAAAATTGTTCTCATGTATGAGACTGTATGTCCAGACCCACATGGTGTGATGCACTGAAAAAGAGGAGTCCCATTTGCTGGCCTCCAATGGAAGAGAGACCATTGTTTAGATGTTAGGTCAGTGAACCATGACGCCATGCATTGGGGAAGGAGCTAGAAGTTTTTAAGCCCTGCTCATCTCCCTTCACATCCTTTTTTGATGATGCTTCAAGAGGACGATGGATGAGAGCACTTTGCAAGTGTGATGGAGGGAACGGGGGAGCCTGAGTAGGCCTGGTAGGCCCTGTTAATTTTGAAGACAAATTGACCCTATGTGGTGGGCATGAACAGATCCTTGGAAGGCCCAGTAGATTTTGGTGGGCCATGTGTCAGCCAGGCAGACACTGCTAGGGACCTTCACAGGCCCAGAAGGCCTTGTTAGGCCCATCATAGCCAGATCAGCCCTACTAGGCCCCCTTTATAGGCTAGGGTGGCCCCCTAGGCTCCTCCACTTGTAGGCCAGGTAAGTCCCATTAGACTATTTGCATACACACCATGCCCCACTAAGTCCATTGCAGGCCAAATTTGTCCAGCTAGGCCCTGTACTTGGTCTAGTAAGCCCACTAAACCCTTTGTAAGCCTTACAGGCCAGGGTAGGCCCAGTAGAGCTTGTGGATGGCCCAATAGGTCCAATCAGTAAGGCTTGACAGGCCCAGTTAGGCTCCTGTAAATCCTGATAAACCTGGCCTGATAGGCTCAGCTGGGGCCTCTGTAGGAATTGTTAGCAGGTTGGATAGGCCCAAGTAGTCCCCCTGCAGGCCTGCTGGACAAGTGATCAATCCCAGTACTTCACCATGGATTCCAGGAAAATTGTGGAGGGTCCAAGACAAAAGGCTTGATTAATATAGGCATATTTGTCCTGTGCTGGCAGCCTGCCAAGGCTTCACTGCTGTGTAATCAGCAATAACTAGCAAACGATGTTTGTTAAAGCAGTCCAAGAGCAGCCCATATCTACCAAGTCTGAATTTATCAAGAGTCCAGGGGGAATATGTCCATGAGCAGAATCTATTATCCAGGCAAAGGACCAAGGTCTGAAGAACACAAGCAGAGAATGAAGGAATCATCAAAGCTATCACCACCAATAAGGTAAGTAGATTCCAACAGCTTTCTGCCATCCTGCCCCAGAGAATGATCCTGATCCAGGGGATTATATACAAACTCTTCCTTTTCCACCTGCTCTGGCTGCCATAAATACTGTCCCTCTCATGTCTCTAGGGCGTGGCTGTTGAGAAAAGTGCTGTATGGATCCTGGGGCAGGGACATGACAATATTCACCATTTCTCTTGTTCCAGAGATGAATGTCTCAATGATGCCATTCCTGAAGAGCTTTGCAGGAATGGCAACATTATACATCTTTTGATGTAGCAGAGCCAGGGTTTAAATTCCCTTTTTCTGCCCTGAGGAAGCGGGCATTAATTTTTATTATTATTATTATTTATTTGTATCCCGCCTCTCCATATGGATCGAGGCGGCGAACAACTTACAAATAGCATGTATTTCGAAACATTTCTATGGCTCTCTGGCAGACCAAACAAAGGGGTCTGGGACAGACTAACAGTCTTAACCTTTAGGTAACAAAGCATTGATGGTGGTTGTGACAACCCCTTAATGGCTGGACAGGTGAGGGAAAATTTTGTGGGAAGAGGTTACAGGATGACAATCATTAGGTTGCTTTCTTCTGTAGTTGCGCTGACTACTGTTTTCTGAACTTGGACAGTTGAAGGGATTGGCCTGATTCCATTATGTCAGGGTGTCCTGGGTAATCATTGTGAACTTATGACCTGGCCATGCTGAGTTCATCTGCCTTAGCACATAGCTTCCCAGCCAGCATCCCTTTTTCACATGGTGTTTCAACCATAACTGTATAATTTTATATTTTCTACATCAATTATTGCCAACTGTTTGGTATCATGCAGTGGAGATGTACAGCATGGTAAATCATTCATTTTGGATTGTGCCAGCTTCTACTGATACTGCCATGGGTTTTGGTGCAGGAGGAATCCATGCTGGATGTGTGTTTTTCAGATTCTAGGTTTTGCCTAGATATGCAGCAGGTCTTGATCTGTGGCCATAGTATTTTTATTGGACAGTGTGTAATGCTTGAAATTGCCATTTTGGTGCTCAACTGCAGTTGAATGACCAGGCTATAGTGGAGTGGCTCAGAAAAAGAGGACTGTGTTGGCATGGTTTGTTGCCTCTGTTGTTTGGGGAGCACAAGAGGCATTCTCACATTTTGGTCATTCATCTGGGAGGAAGTGATCTGTGTTTGTTGAAGTGCAAGGCTCTGCATGATCTCATACAGAATAGATGGCCAGGAATAATCTTGATGTGGTTGGCCATTTTGCCCCATGAAGTTTAGAAGGATGAGGGTGATCCCCAGTGCATTGATACAACCTGTAGAAGGGTAAATAGGAGATCTGAAATGCTTTGAATGGAAGATTGGGCTACTTTCTTGCACACTCTACTGTAGTTTTGCAGTGGCCTGAGCTCTACAGAACTGATGATGTGTATTAATCAGAGGAAGGTAATCTGTTATTCCTGGGGGATTTGCAACAGGGACTGGGGCCCTTATTAGCCAGCCTGGTGGGGGAAAAGGACTAAGCAAATGCTTATCTCTTATCCATGGCAGATAATGGGGTGGGGGGAGTTATGGTGAACACCTTGGCATTTGGTGAAGAGGAGGGCACTGGAACTGTATCTTTAGGTCCTGCAAGTAGGGGAATGGGGAAGAAGAATACCCTTGGAGCTGGCTTTACCCTCATTTTAATTCCTGTGACTTGAGGGAGTGGGGTTCCTTGGGTCTGCCTTCCAGGAGATGGTCAAATGGGGAACAGTCCAGTAATTGGGTTGCCTTCCATACTCAGGTAGTTTGCCCTTGATTTCCTCCTTGAGGAGGAAATCAAGGAGTGATGCCTATCTCAACTGATCTCACACTAGGTTGCTCCCCACATCCTTTCTAGGTTCAATACATTTTAAATTGGATCTAAATTAAATAAAGTCATCCTTATTCAACCCACTTTTCCTGTTTCTGGTCCTGTTCCACAGTTGGTCAACAATGTGGCTCTAAACCCAAACAGTAGGAGGTGCTCCTAGGGGAAGAGTTGATTTTGCAGTCCTCCAATGGAAGAAAACCTAGCATGTATATGTCAGATGCAGAGCACCATGACACCAAACATGGGTTGTGTGTAGAGCTAGAGGGGTTTTAAGCCCTATCCACCCTAGTTTGCTTCCTCTGTGCTTCAATGCACCCTCCCACCTTCAATGCAGTGTGAGCATTGCTGGTTTCTTTGGAGCTGGGTAGGAATTTTCTCCCTTTGACCTGAGTTTTTCCTACCTAGGCAAGGTCTGGGGGAATTTGACATTTAGCTTGGGGTGATGTTGTTAAATAGGTGATCTCTTGACAGATAGTGGAGGGATTAAAATCAAAGATATGGTGAACACCTAGGCACCCATTTGGTGAAGGGGGCTTTGCAACTGCTTCTTTAGCTCCTGCAACTAGAGGAATGGGGAAGGAGACCATCTTTGGGGCTGGCCCGGGGGTTTTGCCCTCACTTTAGGTCCTGAGACTTGGGGAAGGGCTCCTCAGGTCTGCCTTCCAGGAGATGGCCAGATGGGGAGCAACCCAGTTATTGATTTGACCTCAGTGCTCTGGTGGTTTGCCCAATGGAAGGCTGAGGAAGAAATCAAAGAGTGAAACTTGTCTCAGCAGATCCCATACTAAGTTACTCTCCCCTTGTTCCTTTCCAAGTTCAATGCAGTTTAATCAGGTTTTAGGTTAAATCAAGTGACCCTTATTCAACCCAATTTCTCTGTGACGGGTCTTGTTATTCCATGGTTGATCATAGTTGATGAACTGAAATTAGCAAAGATTTACTTTCTTAGCTTACATTCACAAAGACACAGAAGTAGTGCGCAAAGGATCCAAGAACACCACAAAGCACCTCACTGCACTACTCAGTAGAAATAAGTTCTCTTCTCCAAGATTTCATACACACACACACACACACCAAGCACCGAAAATTCATTTGTATACATTTTGTAAGTTTGAAGGTACTTATTAAAAGGAACTGTTTCTATTGTAAATCCAGTATGTTTATTATTGCTACCACACAATCTGCTTAATTAGTAATGAACCATAATGAAAATGTTCAAATTTCTTCTTTTTCCTAACATCCAGAGCAGGTTACAGCTTAAAAGTGCAACAGATCCATTTATCCAAAAACATATATGAAATGTGGAAGCAATTCAAATGTGTTAACTTTAGGGTTGTGAACATTCATTTTAAAAAGCAAGAGAGAACACAGAATATAATGTAAAGTAGAAACACGAAAGGAAGAAAGTTGAGGAAATAAGGAAGAAATTGCTATCCTACCCAGTTTATTTCACATTTGTGCTACTTTGTTTCTACCAGTATGAGTGGCATAGAAGTCTGTTAATAGATGTCTTTGAGTCCTTAGTATATACATTTGATCAGAAGTGTAAAATCATGCTTTTGGAATCCTATGTTTTCATGAATGTCCAGGTTGAATCTAAAATAGTGGAGGAAATGAGAAGATCTGGTAGAATTCATTACTGACATCATCACTAGGTTTTAAGCAAGGCCTAACTATCAGTGATCCCTGGAGCCTCCTTCAGGGCCCAGCTGTTCCACTTCATCATCTTCATTACTTATTTAATTGACTTCTGACCCATGACCCTAGTGGCATAGCTGGAGGGCGCGGTCTGCCCCAGGCAGCACTTTTTTGGACGTACCACCAAAGTGATCTCCCCTCCACCACCTAAGGCAAGAGGGAGGGATGAGGGTCACCACATCATGGCTTTCCTCCTTCCTTCCTCCTTTGCCTGCTGTCCTGTCCAAAGCCATTTAGCTTCAGGAGATAGAAGAGGAGGAGAAGGGCCCTGATTGGTTCTTCCTCACCATCTCCTGTGTTTGTTGCTGATGGCCTTGCCTCTGGGAAATTTGTGGAGGGACCCTTCCTCTGGTGAGACTTTTCCACACCTCTTTGAGGCTTTTCCAGAAGACAGAGTGCCCTCAACCTGCTGCTCCCCAAAGGCTTGAGGCTGAACCTCCCTCCCTAATACTTGTTACAAGGTTTTGTTTGTTTGTTGTTGTAATAACTAAAAGACAACAGGAGTGGACACATTCCTGTCTGAGAAATGCTAGGCTGTGATTCTTGGGAGAATGAGAAGGCTTGCAGCTTTTAACTGACAGGGCATCTCAAGGAAGGTAGAGGCTTGCCCATGTGCATGTTTACTCAGGAGTAAGTCTTGCTGGCTTCATTGGAATTCACTCAGTCCCAAATAAATTTGCAGGATTGGAATGCAGGCTTAACGCAGCAGCTCTGTCTTACTCAGAAGGAAGCCCACTAGCATTTACTAGCAGCAGATTCCCACCTAAGCATGTATAAGAATTTCAGTTTGAACCACCCTGTTGTTCCAAAAGCCAGTAAAGAGATAAAAAAAGATGGATGAATTGCCTTTCCCTTTTTAAATATTTGTTTATACAACTGGACTAGGTAATATTATCTGTGGTAGTGATGGTGAGTACAAGTCCAGAGGCAGGATGTGGTGGCTATGGCTAGACCTCTCAAAATCTTTATAATGTGGTGACCGTGGCTGTTATTTTACTGTGTAGATCTGAAAGTGAATGATTGGCTAGCCTTTTTTTTTTTTAATACTTTTTCAAGGCAGGTTTGAGCTTAAATTGCATGTGTGAATTGAAATACTTGCAAACTTAAGAGTTTCCTTGTTGAAGACTGTCTATGGAGATTAAAACCTTGGTTGCATGGCAAACCTAAAGAAACCTGAAGAGAGTCTAAGAAGAACCTCACCAGTTAAATGATAATTGGGATGGTGGGATGACAAGATGGCAATCTATAGCCAGGAAGCTGATTCAGAGTCTTCAGCAACAGTTGTGGCTTTTGAGTATAACTAGCAAGCAGTCGTGAATGTCCCATGTTCTCATACAGCTTATGAAATTGGTGTTATCTTCTATCCAGAGGAGGTAGGATTGTTGAGAGAATCTCCACAGCTATGGGGACTGCTTTCTTCTTGGTAAGTCCAATAGGCATTGTTGGTAATCATATCTCAAAAAATTCTGAGTATTTTTTTTAACCTCATGGATGAAATATGAGAAATAAGATATATATCATGCAATCACTCCATAAACACATACCAAATACACTGCATATATAATTTGAGGAAAATATGCTTATAAAATAGTATTTTACCGTTTGCCAGCAGAAAAGCAAGAAAAATAAAATTTTAAAATGTTGGAATTAAAGTTTTACTTCAAATATAAACATAGTGTTTTAATTTATTTCCCTATACATCATTTGACTTTTTGTAGTATTTTTGTGTGTGTACTGAGAGGGGTGGCAAACTCACGGACCGCTCCTGGTGGCAAAAGCGCTAGCTACGTCACTACATGACCCTCTCCTTCATTGAACCTTTATGGTAAAGTGACAGAGAATTCCTTGATTGTGTGTCCCTACATATTTTACAACCATTTGGCTATTATATTTCAACTCTCTAGTTTGGGGTATGGCTATAAGGAATTGTCACAAAAATTCTCATTCTAGGTGAGATATTCTGTCAGCCAACCAACAACGCTCGTACGATTTCTAGTCTTGTTCAAGAGAGCAAGTGAAAAAGCCCTTTATTTTCATCATGGTTTCTGTAATTTTTGCAACATATCTCTGCAGAAAACTGGACTTTTTCTTTTAGTGAAACAAAGCACACACATACAGATATGATGAATAGAAAAAAAGTTATTGACCAAAAGGCAGAAACAGCTCATTTAATCTTTATGCTTTTTAAAAGTCCATGCAACAAGGCAAAAGGCAATGTAGCTTGCCAAAGAACCATTTGTGCAATTTCACAAGTGCCGTGAAATCAAAAATAACTGTTGCCAAAAAACCCCAAAACAAAACAAAACTTTGAGGTTTCTCAATTTCATGTGTCAGAATGAGATGAACAAGGATTTGCATCATTCATTTTTTGCTTGATGTTCTAAGGTGGAAGCCAATAACCCTCACTTTACATCTCTTTGCCAAAATGCTTCTACTTCTTTGAGTTAATTTGATCACTCTTTACTCATCCTCTCCTCTCTTTTAAGTTTTGGCTGGGCCCATGTAACACTGATTGATGGCTACGTATGGCAGATGGAACTCCATGAATATGCAGGACTCTTTCTCATTCAGTGGAAGCCTCAATCGCAACACAGGTTGGGTTCCCTTCCTGGCTTATGGCTTTACACACTGTTTTCCAGTATCCAATCACTCATTCATTTCTCCTGTATTTTGGGATCATGGGTTCTCCAACATTTTGCAATGGGCAATTTGAGATGCCATTCTTGATCATTCATTCAGGTTAATCATTGGCTAGCATATCATAAAAATCATACTTATTAAAGCAACACAAAACATTCTCTGTGCACTTGTTTCAAATCATATCTTGTTATTCTAGGCACATATTAATGTACAAGTGAAACCTACATATCCTAATATTTGCCTATCAACCATTATTTCTTTTAGCCAGTCTTTACTACTTTCTCATGAGATCAGAAGAGAATCTAGCTACCTTGGGGCTGTGCTCACAGTCAGTTAGCACATTATAAGAAATGGCAAAAAACAGCTTACTTCATTAGTGATAACACAGATATTGCTACAACATGGAGGAGGTAAGTATATATAGAGATGGGGCAGGAGTCAGTAAAGAAAGTGGTGCATTACTTTGGGTCCTTTCAAGCTACACAAATATTATGCTGTGATTCCACTATAACTGCCATGGATACATCCTATGGAATTCTAGGCTATGTAGTTTAGTCAGCCACTAGAGCTCTTTGGCTGAGAATTCTGAAGACCTTTCCCTAAACTGTAAATTCCAGGATTACAAAGGATGTTGCCATGGCAGTCAAAGTGGATTCATGGCACTAAAACTATGTAACATGAAAGGGCCTCTTAGGTGTGAGGTGTGAGGTGTGAGGCCATTTCCACATTACACAGTTATAGTGCTATCATTCCACTTTCAACATCCTATGGAATCCTGGGGTTTGCAGTTTAGGGGGGCATTTAGAATTTTCAGCCAGAGAGCTCTTTGACCTCAGTAAACTACAAACCCCAGAATTCCACAGGATGTTGAAAGTAGAATCATAGCACTATAGCAGTGTAGGGCAGCAACTGTCTAAGAATGTAAATGACATCACAGTACCAGTGTCTAGATGATCTTCAGGCTCTAAATGTACAAGTTAAATATTTTATGGTGTTCAGCTCTATGCTACTTCTGCTGAAAGTACCACCACCATTTTTAAGACAGAACTGAACATTCATACTTGCAAAAATATATTGAGAAGCATCTTAAGAACCATCCCCCAGTGCTAGACAGAACCCTGAATTTAGAGCCGTCCTAACATAATGACAGTACAGATGACTTGGCTTGTTGCTGACTGAAAAGACATATCTTAATTAAGATAAAAATAGTAAATTGCCTAAATATTGAGCATATGCATGAGAATATATTGCTAGTGACTAATACATGCTTTTGAAAGCCTGGCTAAATTTTTAAAAATGTTTCTTCAATCAAAGTCTGCGCTAAGACTCAAAAAGCTCTCTCCATGTGTATGTGTGTGTGTGTGTGTGTGTGTGTGTGAGAGAGAGAGAGAGAGAGAGAGAGAGAGAGAGAGAGAGAGAAAGAGAATAACCTTTGTTTTCTTTTATTCCTAGCTATATGTTTTATTTAGTTGGTACCATCTTTCCTATCTAGCATACTTAAATGGCACACTGTTTAAAGTTGCTTGCTAGCATTTGTCTGTTACTCACCACCCACAGAACAATTTTAATGGATGAAGCATTTGGCAGTTGTTCTCACTCAACAACAAACCCAGAGGTAGGTCATTATTTGTCTGTTTTACATATGTGGAATTAAAGCTGAAAAACACCTATCAGATTATAGTAGTCTATAAAGGATTCGACTGCAACTTCAGATATTCATGTACTACTTCTCTACTTATTCTGTGCTGCATTTCCACCCCTTCCTCACCTGCTCCCCACCCGCCTGTTTGAGTACTTCTATCCTTTTGGGAGAAAACTGAGATAAAGAAGGTGTTGAGTAGTTCTGCTTTCTCTCTTCCCCTCAGCCAATAATGGGGGAAGAGAGAAGGCAGAACTACTCAACAACTTCTTTGCTTCAGTTTTCTCACAAAAGGATAGAAGTACTCAACCTGGGGGGAGGGCAGGTGAGGGAGGGATGTAAATACAGCACAGAATAAGTAGGGAAATAGTACAGGAATATCTGGGTAAACTAGATGAATTCAAGTCTCCAGGGCTAGATGAATTACATCCAAGGATATTAAGAGAACTGGCAGAAGTCATTTCTGAACCACCTGCAATAATCTTTGAAAACTCTTGGAGAACAGGAGAAGTCCCAGCAGACTGGAGGAGGGCAAATGTCACCCCCATCTTCAAGAAGGGGAAAAAAGAGGACCCTAATAATCATCACCTGGTCAGCCTAACATCAATTCCAGGAAAGATCCTAGAGCAAACGGTCAGTTTGTAATTACTTAGAAAACAATGCCATAATCATTAAAAGTCAACATGGATTTCTCAGAATAAGTCTTACTAATCTTATCTCTTATTATGATAGGGTTACAAGCTTGATAGACGAAGGGAATGCTGCAGATGTGGCATATCTTGACTTCAGTAAGGCCTTTGACAGAGTTCCCCATGATATTCTTGCAAGGAAGCTAGTGAAATGCAGTCTGGACAGGGCTACTATTAGGTGGATTTGTAATTGGTTGACCAACCAAACCCAAAGGGTGATCACCAATGGCTGCTTTTCATCCTGGAGAGAAGTGACTAGTGGGGTGCCACAGGATTCTGTCCTGGGCCTAGTGCTATTCAACATCTTCATCAATGACTTGGATGAAAGAGTAGAGAGCATGCTGATCAAATTTCCCTATGACACCAAATTAGGAGGGGTTGGTAATACCCCAGAGGACAGGATCAAATTTCAAAATGACCTTGACAGATTGGAGAGCTGGGCCAAAGCTAACAAAATTAATTTCAACAGAGACAAATGTAAGGTCCTACACTTAGGCAGAAAAAAGTGGAATGCACAAAAATAGGATGGGGGATGTGTTGCTGGACAGTAGCATGTGTGAAAGCGATCTAGGAGTCTTGGTAGATCACAAGCTGAACATGAATCAGCAGTGTGATGAGGCAGCCAAGAAAGCCAACGCGATTCTTGGTTGCGTCAATAGGAGTATGGTGTCTAGATCTAGGGAGGTAATGATACCACTCTAACCACATTGGTTAGACCTCATTTGGAATACTGTGTCCAGTTCTGGGTACCTCAATTCAAGAAGGATGTCAACAAGCTGGAAAGTGTCCAGAGGTGGGCAACCAAAATGGTGAAGAGTCTGGAAGCCATGCCCTATGAGGAATGGCTTAGGGAGCTGGATGTGTTTAGTCTGCAGAAGAGAAGGTTAAGAGGGGACATGATAGCCATGTTTAAATATTTGAAGGGATGTCATGTCAAGGAGGGAGTGGGCTCATTTTTTGCTGCTCCAGAGACAAGGACAAGGAGCTATGGATTCAAGCTTCGGGAAAGGAGATTCCAGCTGAACCTCAGGAAGAACTTCTTGATGGTCAGAGCTGTCTGGCAGTGGAATATGCTGCCTCAGAGTGTGGTGGAGTCTTCTTTGGAGGTTTTTAAGCAGAGGCCGGATGACCATCTGTCAGGAGTGCTTTGATGTGCTTCATAGCAGGGAGTTGGACTGGATGGCCCCTGGGGTCTCTTCCAACTCTATGATTCCATGATTCATTAAAACTAGATCACAGAAAAGTCATTGTTTTGGACTGCAAGTCCCTGAATTGCCCCTAGTAACAGTGAGGAAGATTGTATTTTTCTACACTCCCCACTGAAGACTTTTGAGAGCTGCCATCTATGATCCCTTTGGGAGAATATGGGACAGAAATCTGTCAGTAGTCTCAAATAGAATTTTTAATGTATTTTAGTAATGTATTCTAATGTATTTAATATTTGTATTATATAATGTTCTAACTTTATGAATAGTTTAATTTTTTTAAAAAAATATACTTCATGGATGTTTTAATGTGTACTGTTTTAATGTTGTTAGCTGCCTTTAGTCCCACTGTTGGGAGAAAGGTTGGAATAATAATAATAATAATAATAATAATAATAATAATAATAATAATAATAATAATAATAGAGTAGACCCACTGAATCAATTATCTAAAGTTGAGTCAATGCTTATATAAACATTATTGATTAAATGGGTCTACTTTATTGCAGATTACTGATAGGATTCAGGCTACAGATTACCATTCCAGTTCAGTTATGGTAGGTTTCAAATGGACCCCGGTTTAGTTCATGGGATCTGCCCATGGGATCTGGGGTCATAGGTAAATATTCATGTTCAGTCCACACAACTGTCATAAAGATGCAGTAGCTGTGCTTCTTAAAAACTGACAAGATCTATGACACGGAGCTTCTGAGTGACGTCTTGACACCAGCCAGCTTTTAAACAGGGCAGCTGATGGAGGCAAGATTAAGTCAGAATGAATCTGCTGGTCCCTTTCCAGAGCTCTGGAGCTAGCAGTCACCAGAGGCTAACAGTTCAGTTGTCTGACCTCAAGGAGAACATGAGTATAGTGTCTACATACCCTTCTGCATTATTTGCTAGTTTTGTCAGTTGTGAACTATGAAGTAGAATATTTCACTAAGGGCACTTCTCAGGGGTATAAAGCCTGAGCATGATAGTAGGCTAATGTGCCATCTTTATCAGCTTTGGAGGTGAAAAAGGACTGCAAGAGTGTTGGTTTTTTTGCTCTTTTTTTTGGCAGGTGGGGCGGGAGGTTGTTATCTACCCTGGTGCAAAAGGGCCTTACATTACTTCTTTCTTTTTATTTTATTTTAATAATTTTATTAATTTTCCAAAAAAAAGAAATAATAAATAAAAACAAATATTACATCTTTTAGTAATACAACATATAATGGTAGTATCTTACAACAATTTCACATATTTACAATATTTCTTCCTAGCTTTTTTTTTGTAAGAGCTAATAAATATTATTATTCATTTTATAACATTAACACTCTATTTGTCATCAATTACCTCTTATATATTGATCCAGCATTCCATTTATCTTGTCAATTAGTTGTATTCTTACATTTTATCATTATTCTCCTAAATTAATCTAACTCTAGTTTTTAAGAAGTTCACACAAAAATTTACAGCAGCCCAAAACCTAAAAGAAAATTGCTTAAAGATCTTTAATAGATGGTATATGACCCCTTATAAGCTTCAGAAAATCTATAAAAAAGGATCCGGGAAATGTTGGAAATGCCAAGAGGAGGTAGGTACAACATACCACCTATGGTGGATGTGTATGCAGGCAAAGAGATACTGGAATACTATACATAATAAGATTGAAGAAATTCTTCAAGTGAAATTCTCAAAAGAACCAGAAATCTATCTGTTGAATATGCTGCACACACTAGATCAAAGCATGCAGAAGAAGTACTCAAAGATTCTACTATACATGATAGCAATAGCTAGAGTTGAGTACGCAAAGCTTTGGAAGAATGAAAAAATACCAAACATTGAGCAATGGACACAAAGCTTATATGAAATTAGGTTAGCAGATAACTTAACACAGAGGCTTAGAGGGCAAACTGATGAGAAGACTGTGAAAGACTGGGGTCCTGTAAATTCTTATTTTCTGAACCAGAGAGTAATATAAACTATCATATCTAGATAAAAGAAATAAGAAAAAAATGACAAAAAGTAAACAGCAAACAAACAAATAAATATAATAAAAGTAAATATTTCTAACATGACTTCTTTCTTAAAGTGTACTGGCCTCAATACTTCCTCTGAATCCACTGTCAAGATACTCATAAGGTTGTAGGTTGGCTTAAGATACATACAGCCATCCCTCCACATTACCTAGGGTTAGGGGCACAGGACCCCTGTGAAAGTGAAAAAAACTTGAATAACTCTAGACCATCTCAAACCATATTTAACACAGAAAAAAAGTATGGTCACAATATTCAACCCACTGTGGATTCCTTTGAGGCATCAGGGTAGCTTCATAAGGCAGAAGTGGGTGGCTGGTGGGGCTTACTGTCATTTCCACTGCTGTCCCACACCATTTTTAATCCATTTTTAATAGGGACTTGCTAGCCTTGATTGCAGTTTCTCAGTCTCATGAGGCTTGAAGTTCCTGTTAAAAACAGCATAGGGCAGCAGCAGAGCTGACAGCAAATAATCCATGATTAATCAAATCTGTAAAAAATGAAACCCACAAATGTGAAGGGATGACTATATACGGGCACATGTGTCTTCCTCTCTTTCATGGGTAGGACCGATGTCAGACTGGTACGTTTGTATCCCATCATAACCTTTCTATGAACTCCGTCAGCTTCCTGTGTTATTCCCACCTGGCTTCAAATGGTATCTGAAGTACCATCTTTTCTTTCTTCCTTTTCCTTCTCACTTAGCTCCAGTCCCCTTCTCTCAACATATCATTGGCTTTGATTCGTTGGAAATCAAGCAAAGCTTGGAAAAGTCCCTTCTTTTGGATAACAACTCCAAGAATCCCCTAGCCAGGTTACCCACTGGTTATTTAATGACCAATTAAGCTTGTGTGCTCTCAGCCATGAACACCATGGCCAGAACTAAGAGAAGAGTCTTTAAGTATGCCCATGCTAGCTGGAAGGTTCTGGGATTTTTCTGTGATCCAAAAACAACTTTTCCAAGCTCTGGCCATTTCTGCTGAAATGTATTCTGATAACATAATGTTCATGGGTGGAAACAAAACAAAACAAAAATTGGTACTCATTGAATTGTCCTGACAAAGAGTGTGCTCTGAGTCAGATCAGGGTTAGGCAACCTGTGTTCCAACAGTTTGGACAATTTCTACTCTCTTTCACCATTAGCCATGCTGCTGTAGCTGATGGAATTTATAGTAGAAAATCAGCAGTGGCTATCAGGTTGCCTATTCCTCTCATATGTAGTCAGGTCAAGGGAGAGAATCTTTAAACCTTTTCCTCAGCTGGATCCAAAGAGTGTGAGGCTTATTTAGTAGAAAAAAAGTAAGATATCTGGGCATATACCTAGCTAAGAAGAAGTCTAAACTGTTTTTCCATAATTAAAAAAGAATTTGGAATGAAATAAGATCTTCAGAAAACGGAACAAGTTGACCTTATCACTTCTAGGAAGAATTTCAACAATTAAAATGAATGTGTTGCCCAAAATGATCTTCTTGTTTCAAAATATACCCATTAGAACAAATACATTTATGTTAAAGCATGGAACAAAGATCTATCTGAATTTGGGCTGGAAAGAAACCTAGGCCCTTTTCACACGGCATTTTCGATGTGAAAGGGCCCCTTGAGTGTTGTGCACATGTGAGGAGCGGTCCACATGACACACTCACATTTGCATGATGCTCCAGGGCCTGATAGGGACCGTGCACACATTTTTTCATTTTTGACTTGAAGTCGAAAATGGTGCGTGGTCGCACATTGCTCCGGGGTCCCGCACGCACTTACCTTGCATGTGGAGCCTCGGGAGCCAGGCTGGTTGCACCTCCTGTCCAGTGTAGCCTGGGAAGGTCCCAGGTTGCACTGTGAAAGGAAGAGGCAGGGCTCTTGCGTGAGCAGGAAGCTCATGTGGAGCCGAAAGACTCCGGATGCAAGAGCCTCTCTCCAGAGGCTAGTTGTGCGAGCTCCGAACCCCAGCACCATGAAAAGGTAAGGTGAGAAAAGGGTCCTAGAGTGAAATGGAAAGTAGTACAAGAGAGCAGTTAGGACTCCTGATTTAAAACAATATCATCATGCATTCGCCTTGTCATGGATGTTGGACTGGATATTTTGCAAAAATAAAAAAATATTATAGTTTGAAGCTACCAACTTACATGTGGGATGGCATGTTTTTGTATGGAATGGAAAAAGTAAGGTTATCAAAAAGTTCAATAATCATCAGGTAAGAAGACCCTTACTCAAGATTTGGCAAAATATAAAGACAAACTATATACTAAAATACCACTCTGGGTATTCCCACATGAGGTGTTCCATAAAAATGAAAAAACAAAGAAAAAGCAACCCTTACAAGACAAATGGTTAATCTATAAATATCTGATCAAACAGCAAGTGGGAAAATTGCTGCTAAAATCAAGTGAGGAATTGCTGACAGAAAGAATTAACTGCCCATGGCTATTGTAGAAAAAAATGGAAGAAAGATTCAAAAGTTACTTAAATTCTGATGGATTAGATTATAATACAACAAATTTGACATATTTACAATCAAGAGAAATGTACTTGATTACAAAACCCTACAAATTTTTTATTAAAAATAGAATTGGAATCTAATAATAATAATAATAACAACAACAACAACAACAACAACAACAACCCTGCATGAATAGTTAGGCACAAAACTCTGGCCATCCTTGATCATCAAAATAAAACACAGCTCTCTCTACATATCTCACCACCCTCAATGTTGTCATACAGCTCAGGTCCTGTCAAGCTGCTTGGCTCCTAATATAGTTGCTGGATGTATATTAGAATATGCAGGGTAGTCAGTGTAGGAAAATGCTAGAGTTAGTTAGAGAGCTGCAAACTGTCAAAGGCCAGTTGTTAATTACAGCATTGTATCTGTTTGAGCTTGTGTGGATATTCAAAAGTATCAAATGGCTAATTGCTTTATTGCTCCATGTTACAATGTATTCAGGACAGGGGGAGAAGATCAGAGTGGGGAAACGAAAGCGTCAAAAGGTGCTGTAAGAACTGGAAATGCTCGGAAACAGAAAACATGTTCCTGGTGCAAGGATGAAAGATGAGTAAGCAACTGATTGTCTGGGAAATGTTTAAAGATGTGATTTGAAGTTTAATTGATGATTCTTTCCAGTCCCCGCTTCACATGCCTAAATGTGTATGTGTAGGTATAAAACCTATGAACATCACGTATGCTCCAGTCTCAGTAACTTTGGAAGAAGTGTGCTGTATTGCTTGCTTTTCACAGATAACACTGCTGTCTTCCTTGGAGTGGAGTCTGTGAATTTTGAGTTATCTGTCATGGTCCAGGTTATCTGAAGGACAGTATTCTCCCATACAAGCCTGTCCATGTTTTGAGATGTTCTGGGGAGACTTTTCTGTCTGTTCCACCACCTTCACATGTTCATCTGGTGGGAACACAGGAAAGGTCTTTTTGTTTCAGCGGGCCTTTGAAAAACAGGAATGAATCTTGCATAATGATATGTATTGTCTAGTTGTTTTACTTTTAATGCTGTGTTTTGAATTGGTTTAATGTTATTGATTGATGAATTACATTTTTATCTTGGACATGAGAGAATTTTTTTAGCTATGTTTGTTTTAACCCATTGTAAGCTGCCTTGAGTTCCCAACTGGAAATAAGGTGGAAAAACCACAAATAACTCTCCCCCATCGCTATTTTCTCCTATTCCCTTCTGGGGCTGCCTCTCCCATTCCCTTGCCCTTTGCACGTTAGGGGGAGCTCTGGAGGGGAGAAGGAAGGTTTGTGTAAGTGTCCCCCCCCAATTCCCTTGCCTATTGCTTCATTGTGAGTTCTCAGCACCAGGACCAGAGGCAAGGGAATATGAGGAGAAGCTCCAGAAAGGAAAAGGAAGGCATGCACATGCCTCGTGAATAATCAAATTCATGAAGATCAAACATGTGAATGCGGAGTGAGAACTGTAAATATAATAATAACAATTTACATGGTTTAAAGGTGCTCAGTCCTTTCACACTGATAAGACATAGAAGTCTGATTACGTACATCTACACTTTACATGTTTCTTAGAAAGTACACAAGTGTAACTCCTGTATTTTCTTTAACAAAAATAATGTGTATAAGATGCTATTATGTATACTTTAGCAATTAGTGACAGAAAATTCCAGATCCCCCTCCATTGTTTTTAATTCTGCTCATTGAAGAAAAATGTCTGTGCCTCTGAGATGCCTCTCCATCCCCTAATCAAAGCTAATGCAGACTAATCAAAGCTAATACAGGCCAGTGCAATCCCTTTTCAGCCCATTTCATTGATTATTGAGAGGTAATTATTTTTCACTTCTTGGCCTGTTGTCCCATGCAAAATAGAAGACAAGGTGTAGTTATATAAAACTATGTACCCTTGAGCCTACTGTGCAGTGTTCGTCTGTCAATGCAATTGTAATAAACCTAAAGACAGTTTCATTGCTTAAATCTATTGATTGTGGTCACAGATAATTGCATTAGGTGGATATAATGCATGTGAATCATTGGAATGCTGCTGTTGTATGGGCTGGCTTGCTGAAACATCCCTTTACTATGAGTTTCTTAAATTGTTTTTCCAATTACTTATAATTTGGTTGAGATTCTTACCATTTTGATTTGGAGGCTGAACTTCCATGAAGAAAAAAAATCTCAAAGGAAACTTGTAATGAGATGACTGAATTTTTAATTTTTCTTATTCATCAATTCAGATTCCATTGTTGTTATTGTTGTGACAGTGATGTAGGATCTCTATCATTTGCTGTGTAATTGCTCCAACTTCAGAAGAGTGATCCAAAATCCAATAAATAATACTGCTGGTATTATGGAGATTTTTAAGGATTTTCAAATGTGTGAACTTGCATTTTACATTATATTGTATTTTTGAAGGTTTCCATGATAAAGAGAAAACGAACCATTTCAGCAACAATACATTGATACAAATGCCCCTTTTTTGTCTTTAAAAGCTGTTTCTTGAGCCTTCCTGTTGATAGTGGTTACACAGTTTTACAGTCCTTGCTACTGAAACTTTTTGTCCACTTTGATGTTTTTATAGTCAACTTTTAAAAAGTTATGCTATGGTTTTGTTTCATGTGTGTCCATGCACACAAATGCATTTGTGAGTATTTGATAATAAACTGTTGTTCAAATTTTACTCATAAGATCATAGGCTTGGAATTACAGAACCAAAAGAGAACCTACTGAAATCTTTGGTGCTCTTATTTCCTCTTTTAAAATTCAGCAACGGTCTAATCTTCATACAAAATGTACAGGGTTCAGAAAGTAGAACAGCAGATACTGAGCTCTGCATTTGACAAAAAATACCGTAGGAAATAATGTAATATGCTGCACTTGCATGAAGAAGCCAGCAATAATTAAGGACTTTTGAGAGTTATCTCCCAAACCAGCCCTGGTGAACTTACTGGATGACCTGTGACAAGGGAAGGATGGCAGAAACAGGGTTTTCCCTGTTTATACTTCTGTATCTGAAAATGGCCCAGCAAAAATTCACCATTTGAGGTAAACTTGTGGAGGAACAGGAAGGCAGGATGGGAACAAATGGCTTTGGTATGGTTTTTGGTGGTTCAGTGGAAAGGCTCAGGTCACCTATGCTTTTTGCACAGTGTGCTTGAGGCTGCTTTGGCTGGGCAAAGGCCTGCTAGGGTGAACTGTGTGTGTGTGGCTCCTCCTCTCTGATCCACACATAGCCAATATGAGACTCCAGACAGTGGTTCAGTCATTGGCCGTTTCCGCGCTAGACTGTTATAGCGCTATGATTCCACTTTCAACATCCTATGGAATCCTGGGGTTTGCAGTTTCGGGAATCATAGCGCTATAACAGTGTAGTGCGGTAATGGCCATTGTGACCTGGATAGTTGAAGCACAGAGTGCCAGCATGGTGTAGCGGTTTGAGCACTTGGACTATGACTCTGGAGTCCTGGGTTCAAATCCCCACCTGGCAATGGAGACTAACTTGGGATGATTTTGGGCAAGCGACACTCTCTGAGCCTGTTATGAAGGCAACAGCAACCCCCTCTGAACAAATCTTGCTAAGAAAACCCCACAATAGGCTTGCCTTAGGGTTGCTATAGGTTGGAAATGATTTGAAGGCACACAACAACAACTTGAAGCAGGGAATTTAGAGGGGAAATGTAGTGCACTTTGAACTTCCTGCAAACTTGACTTTCAGAATTCAAAAAGTATCCTATTCAAAATAGGAACTAGCAATACCAACAGTATAAGCTACTATTGCCAGCAGAGATTAATGTATCACCAGAAAAAAAAAAATCTTGTATCAGCTTCTAGGCTTCTCTCCCTTCTTTTTATGCATTTGTATCTCCTTTTGACTTTATTATTCAATCTTGTATAGAAGAGCTTTCATGTGCCTATTATTTGCACTTTCCAAGGTGGCTACATTTTCTTTGAAACTCTCAAGCGTATTTTATATTATTAACACAAAGCCTTGCAGTCAGTGGGAGTCATATATCTCTAAGGTAAGACATGTGGTGTGTTGCTAGCTGTAACAGCTTTATTGTGCACTGCAGTGCTGAGATGTGTGCCATTTGAAGCTAGGCATGGCACAGCCAGTGAACTCTGGCCCACTTCCACTTCAAAGCCAATTGTCTGAATCCACATATGTTGCAGGTAGGGATGTAAATGCCCATAAGCTTCACTCTTCTTAAGGGCAAGAATAGTTTTACCCAGTTTCTCTTGTCTGTAAGAAAGTCCTTGAAAACTGTGTGGTATTCCAGCAGTATTCACAGATTGAGATTTATTTGTCACACAAAAAACGGACTTTTTTTTGCACAGAAAATAGCATTTTCTGCACCGAAAACATTGGTTGGCATTCTGTTAGTCGCTCACAATGGCATTAAACTGGACTTACACCATGATAAGTCTTTTTTGGGGTTTTGTGGCAATCAGAAGTTTCTAGTGGTCTTGCACAATGATCCAAATGCCCCTAGAACTTACCTTTGAGCTGATGCAGCTCCCACTCCATGGCCGGGGACACAGGAGAAGCATCTGCTTATGTCCCTAAAGCCAGAGGCAGAAATACAATATCATGGCCCTTTATGCAGCTTACCTTTTTGCGGAGCTGGGGTGCAGGGATCGCACGAGCAGCCTCTTGCGAGAGGCTCTTGTGTCCCCGTTGCTTCAGCTCTGTAGCTGCCGGCTGCTCACATGAGAGCCCCACCTCTTCCTTCTGCAGTGCAGCCTGGGAGTTTCCCAGGCTGTGCTGGGGCAGGAAACATGAGCGCTGCAGTTCCGGAGCTCCGCACGCACAGCAAGTGTGCACGGGGCCCCAGAGCAATGCATGATCGCACACTATTTTCGGCTTAAACCCGAAAATGAAAAAGTGCATGAGCGGCACCTGCCAGACCCTGGAGCATTACGCGATTGTGAGTGCGTTGTGTGGACCGCTCCTCACATTCATGCGATGCTTGAGGGTCCCTTTCGCATGGCAAATGCTGTGTGAAAAGGGCCCATCTGTGCCAAAGGACCCCTGAAAGTTCTGCTGGGTTATGCCAACATTCTGTGGGATTTTTAGTTTCATGAGGTATTTAGTATTCTCTACCAGAGAACTGTTATGCCTCATAAACAATCAAAACTAAAAATCCCAATATCAAGTGCTATAATTGGGTGGTGTGAGAGATATCTCTGTATCCCTTCATCAGATCTCCTCCAGAGGGCCAGTTCCATTCATAAGTGGAAGTTTGCTCGCATAACAGTGGAAATGACCATTTAATTATTTTTATCCTGCTCCTCTCCATCAGGTCTAGCACAGTAGCTTTCAAAAGATCAATAAGAACCCATGAACATAGCAAGAAATGCAGGTGTTCTCTTTTTACATAGTCTATTTAAAGAGGCTGTGGTGACTTTTTCCCTCACAAATTGCTTCCACTCTTGTCTCCTGCTTACAGGACAGTTTGTTCCATGTGCCTTTATAGGGGTAGGAAAGAGAGCGAAGCAGCAGCAAGCACAGACCATGAAGTTGGCTGTATAGGCCTTGCTGGTGCCTGCTGTTTTCTTCCTAACAGGACAAGTTGTTTTGACAGCTTCAGCGAGGGGTTGAGGAAGACAAGATCTGACTTAGGTGGTGAAGTAGGAGCTCACACAGATGACAATCACTAGGCTTTAATTTTATATTTTAAATCTCACCCTTCTTCCAAGGAACTTAGGGCAGTATACATGTGGTCTTCCCCCAGCAATTTAGGCTCAGAAAAAGCCTGTCATTTAAGATATGACGAGAGCTTCCCTTAGCTTCATGGCTGAATGGGAGTAAGGATATATCTCTTAGGCATCTAGTCCAGCGCTCTAACCACTACGCCATATTGGTTCCTTCGGGTGTTTTATGAACAAAATATAATGTTATTACATCATCTTCCAACCTTACTCAGTCCTAGTAGTGTTTCCCCTAGACCTAAAAAGTCCCAACTATATAAGACTTTCTTCTTAAGGATGAGCATCTATCATCAATGAATTTTTTCTTGTCATTTTCTGTACTTTCCCAAGGGACTGGGTGACTCATTTCTGGTCTCTTTCTTCTTTCTATTGTGAGAGCTCTCTTTTTATGGCAACAAAAATTTCAGTAGCCTTCAGAATTAATCACAACACTGGTAGTCCATCAAACCCACTGAATGAGAAGTAGAAAGCTATTTTTTATTAGACTATCTAACTTTCAAAAAGTTCATTCAGAGTGGTTCATAAGAAACAGAACAGTTTGCAATTGACTGTTCAGGGTACTCTACCCATCTACCCATACCACACTACCCCATCCTTCAGTGTGAGGGAGCAATCTAAAATCTGTGAGAATTCTGCAAGTGATTTCAATAGAACTGTAGGTCTCACGCTAAACTTCATGCATTTCCCTGAACTAGATAAATATGTCTGGGTAGTGGGTGTGGACTAACGTACTACCAGGCAAAGATTCTTAATTTGTAGGCCATGCAGAGTCCCAAGGGTTGAAAGCCTATGAATTTAGCAGCTGGCCAAGAGAATTCTTCACCCATTAATGACTCCCTCCAACCACTTCAAGCTGTATCACTAACAGGTTACAGAAAGAATCACAATCAATCAGCAAGAAGACAAACATGGGTGCATACTTCTGAAAGTGTCAGCATGGCAGGCCCCAATAACAACTCAATAATCGATATTCATTTGTTGTTCATGACTTTCCTCTTACTGCCCTTACAGAAGACACATGAGCATGGAGTTTCTTTCCCCATGCACTCATTAGGAATGCAAAGGTTTAGTCACTTGTGGAGATGTTAAGGTAATTAGTGTGGGGGGGGGATGGAAGAAATGTACGTTGCTATAGCAATACATTCATCATGATCTACTGCATAAACACCCAGATTAATTTACAAGATGCCAGATAGACATCTGCATGGTACTTGCAGACACCAACTTATTTGCTTTTATTAAGGCTTAATCATCGACAGTAGAGCTTTCAAGGTATGTATGCTATCACTGTCAATCACAGAGAGATTCTGAATGCTTTTAAGGGCAAATTCACCAAGGCAGCAAACAGCTTAAGTGCTAGGTTGTGCACAGCTCATCTCTACAGGGATCAGAGCTGCTTGAGGGAGGCGATGTCTCTGCTAAGACTCCTTCTGCAAATATCGGAACTCTGGCATGCTGGAAGGCCATTTCACCTTGCCATATGTTCCTTCTATGATGGGGGAGGTGGCAGTGATAGAACACCAGATGCCTGTTATGTCCCTTCAATACTTCATCCTTGACTAATAAAACTAATGATGCTCCATATGATACTGAAATATCCTGAGCTGACAGATGTTAGAGTTCTGCCTTGTTCAAGGAAAGGCACACTCTTAATGAGGAAGAGAAGGATCCAGTACAGCACTGCAAATATGGAAAAAGGTTTAATTCAGTATGATGTTACAGTGCCCATTTGGTACAGAAATGTCCAGGTGGTTGAAGACGTGAATTGCCATATGTTGCATGAGTATCAGGAGCAACTTGTGCTTTGAAATAGTAAGACTGAATCAAATGGAATGGTGTGCTTAGGGAGAGAGGTCCTGCATATGATATAGCTGTTACTGCTGTAGTTCTGCTTCTTCTTACCAATGACACTTGGAATTTATGTTTGCTACATCACAAATCATGGTGCTACATCATAGTTACACCAGGGCTAGCATCTGTGGTCAAATTTCTGTGTTCTGTTTACTGGTTGAACAAAACCAGGTTTAACACATAGGCTGAATATTCTTTTTGTTTGTAATTTAGTATGTTGTTACCACAGTTTGATATGGTTGAATTAGCAATCTGTATCAATTGGCATTGACATAAAACAGACCCTGAGGTAGATGTAAAGGCCTGGCTGGGCAGAGGAAAAATACTGGCTGAATATATGTTAGAAGGTCAGAGATCTAGACCACTGTCAAAACAATCACTAGGTAACTCCAGAAGTAATAGGCTTAAACCAAGCTGTATCATCTCTGCCATCATAAACAATTACAAAGGAAAACTCTCATCAAACTACTGATTGTTTCAATTCTCCTCCCTAGCACCTAGATATCTCCAACATTATTCCGTTTTCCTGTTCACTATTGCAGAGCTATCATGATAGCCATTAATTCCTTGTCACTAAGATCATCAATGCAGTCTGGATCTCATTGTACCCATTGCAATCTCCTTTGTTTGTTCAGACAGAGATCCATTTACACACATGCCCTCCAGGCAGATTTGGGGCATAAAAATCTTTCATTTCACTCAGCTGCAGTACCTCAAATGCTGAACACCACTATGTCACACTGAATCTCGACTTGGACTGCCCTTAGATGCAAGCCATTTCACTGTTTCTTCACTGCTCTTCTGGACTGGTAATTGTACCCAAAAAACTCAGCTTCGCTATCCATAACTTTTCCTCCCTTTTCCTTTGGTTAGTTCTTTTGTGAATGCTTAACTGTTTGTATCTTGTGTGCATACGTGATTGAATTCCTCTCAATAAAAACATTTTCAGTTTACTTTGAGTCTTTGGCTGGTTTTCCTGCAGAGATCTAGTAAACATTGATGGAAAGATCCTGCTTGTTACCCTGCCTCTTGCAGCCTTCTTAATCAGAATTAGTTAATTCCCTGTTTTTGCACTGAATTGTGGGTATGTCTGGAGGCCCTCAAGGGGTCCCCCACCTTTCTGGGTAACAATGCCTTTTTAAAAACTTAGCATGGATTAATTATTGTGGGGTAAAAAAAGTAGCTCATTCAACATAATTGTACCGTAGGCAGAAAGGATTCAATATATAGTGACTTACTGTTTATTGCAGAATAAACTAGACTTCTCTGGGATTCTGGCTTAATCATGAATAAACAGAGCTGGGGAAAGGTTTTGTTTCTTGTTTTTTGTTTTTGTCTTGGGTGATTCTGGGAATTGTATGGCCAAAAGTAATTTTTTCAAGTTCACTGAATGGATTGTGTGATGTTGCGTAGTGGCAGCCTGTTTCTTTCTACTTTGCATTTCTGTGCTATAGGGACTGTAGACCATTTTCAAGAAATTTTTGTTGAGTATGTTGTCCAAACTGGGTTTAACAGCTTATCACTACCTAGACCAGCCAGACTTGTAAGCTCTTGCTTTACAATTCTGGAATTTCAAGATGGTGACAAGCCAATAAGCTCAGTTTGGAAAACACGCAAAACAAATCCTGCCTGGAGAATTTTGGCTTGTTGTGCCCAACATACACAGTGTGATAAATGTAAAAATTGTTTTACTAGAAGAAAAGGATGTGTCTTGGAAGAAAAGAGATAATGTTTCCAAATTATTGGAAAGCTGAGATGATATCTACTCAGTGGGGACAACAGATTGAAAGAAACCCAAACAAGCACTAAAGACAGCATTCTGTATACTAGGTTTGGGGAGCAGCAGCTGTAAATTTACTTTTCACTTTACCCTATATCTAACATACCCAGGGAGAAGCATATACCACATAAAGATGCATACAAAGCATATGATCCTAGACTCAAACAAGCCAACTTCCATGCTACAGGGGAAGTCAAATGTAGCCACTACACTAATGAGCTGTGGCCCAGGAAGATCTTACACCACATCTCAGCTTATCCAACAATTTAGAAAAAGCTCCCTTCAAGTTCTCCATCTGTAAAATGGAGAATAAAATACTAGCCTACTTTACAGGCATTTTTTAAAAATCTATGGTAACGTATCTAAACTACTTTAATTTAGTAACAAGTTCCAGTAACACAAATACCTCAAATGAATTACTGGGGAAGGGACCAATGATAAATATATAATAAATTGCCATTTCTACAGCAACACAACAGTTAACATAATGTTGCCATTTTTAAGTTAATGAATAATGTTTTCTAGTGATTTTTACATTTATTCTTTAAAAAGCATTTTAGGCATTTTATGAGACATTTAGAGTGGATTTCTTTCCAGTTTTACCCCGTTACTTAGCAATATAATGTTTTAGATTCCAAATGTATTGAGCAATGTACCAAGTAATATAAAGACATTACTATTTTTCTTGCAATGTTAGTGGTAACACATTCTATGTTTGGTGAGTTCTGTAAAGACGTACAGAATCAATGACTTTCAAAAAATAATGCCAAGCTCTCTCAAAAAGTTGTTGTTGTTGTTGTTGTTGTTGTTGTATGCCTTCAAGTCATTTCCAATTTATGGTGAAACTAAGGTGAACCTATCACAGGTTTTTCTGGAACTGAGAGCGTGTGATGCACCCGTAGTAACCCAGGGGGTTTCCATGGACAAGTGGGGAACTGAACCATGGCCTTCAGGTTTGTAGTCCAAGCCTCAGACCCCTATGCCATGCTGGCTCTCATTAAAAAGTTAGGGAAACATTATACTGAGTATTAGGTTGAGTATTATGATTATTTAAAAATGTTCAAGAATCCTTATCTAATGTGACATGCAGGCAATTCTTTTTCAGTTCCAAATGTGGCAAATTTCAAATATGGCCGGGCCCAGAGCAAAAAGGAAAGTCATTCACCAAAGCTTCTCAAGGGAAATGTTATTATTATGTAATTCTCAACTCTTTGCACATGCTGTACATATGTTTACTTAGAAGATAATCCCACATACTTAGACTGAAGTGACATTATTCCTCCTAAGTAAACTTACATAGCATTGCAGCCATGTCATGGAATCTTGTGCATGTTTACTCAGAAGAAAGCCCTGTTGAGACTACCAAGCAGATACGTATAGCATTGCCACCTTAGTTGTTTTTTTTTTTTTACAGCATAATCCTCTGTGTGACTACTCTGAAATAAGCACTATTGAGATTAATCACTTGGTAAACATAGAATTTAGGCCTTAGACAGTATACTGCATGCATATGATACAGACAATTGGAAACTATAAAATCAAAGCAAACTGTACACAGTTCGATTGCTTTTGCCAAGTGTAGTTTACTTGGACTGTCAATATATTGCATATTACCCAGTGGGCCCTTTTTACTGGGTATTGTGAATTAAATAAACCAAGACTGAACACATGTCTTAAAACCACAATAGTTTATTTTTAAGACGAAAGGCAGCCCATCAAACTTTCCACAGGAATTGAAAAAATTCATCACGGACTGAAAGCCTTTACTTTCTTTCCATTCATATAATTTTGGTTTTGGCTTAACACTTAACACAATATTCAGTTCAAATGACTATGCCTTGCATTTAAAGTAAACAATGACTGTTCTGCACAGACTGGCAATTTCTTTTCTCCTGGCCTTTTAGCAATTTCTCCTGTAGCTAACATTTATGCCCACTCCCCGCTCACCCAATGCCTGCTTTTCTAATTATTGTTCTGTATGAAACAAATTGAGCCAGAACCTTTGTAGCAACTTCAGTTTGCGTATTTGCATCATTTGAATTCCATCCCCCTCTGAAAGTGTGTGTGTGTATGTGTGCATGCACAGGCACACACGTTTACATGTTTGTATGCATTTCATAAAAGGGTACTAAAAGATGGTGTAAAAGAAAACTGCTTCCATGTCTAATGGTATAGTTATGATATGATGAAGAGCCATAGTTGTGAAAGCAATATTGATGTACTTGGGCTAATTTATACTGGAATTTTATCCTGAATACAAAAACTCTCTTCACAATCAAGCCTCTTACCACTGAGAACTCATTTAGCATTTCACAAACATTGACCAATTTTATCCCTGGGGTACCTCCACTGAAGTAAATGAATTAGGCCAAGTGTTTAATTAACTGCAAAAATTTGGCAAGCATATAAGTAGTTGGCACCACACTATAGCGTGTATAATGCTACACATATACCAAACGGAATTTATCAGGAACCTTTTTACTATGCCAATTAAATATATAAAAATTTTATTAAATAACTTTCCTATATATATATACAGCTTCTTGAGGGAACCTGATAGTGTGTTAGGTTTCCTAATTAATTTATGCCATTTTGGAAAGATGACTGGAAAAAGATGAATGGTTTTGCTATTTGTAACATAACTTAGTTTATCTAAATACATTTGCAGAAATCTCTGTACCACTTGATATACATTGTGTTCTGTAACACATAGTCCCAAATTAGGCACACAGTAATCTGTGTCCACGATTCAGATTATGTATATACAACAACTTCCCGTTTCCTTTCATGTCTAGAAAAAGGCATTTCCCACTTGCTCATGCCAAGTGTTTCCTTTTTTGAATACACATGGGCTCTCAGAAAAACTGTTATATGCAAGTGTAACCATTCAAATTATGTGTGTAATGTGTTTGTATGTGTATTTTACAATTGGTAGTTTGCTTTTGGAAACAGGGTGTTGGGAGATGAGAGGATGAAGGGGTGAAAATAGAAGCAAGGGTGGAATTAGGAATATAGAATCAGAGAAAGAAATCTTATATTGAGTCAGACCATTGATCCTTCTAAACCAGTACTGTCACCTATGATTGGCAGTGGTTCTATGGATTTTTTAGGGTTCTTTCCTAGCATTACCTGGAAATCTCTGGCATATATTCATCCATGTATTAATTGAATTCTGCTTTGACTCCAAAATCAGATGAGTGAAGGGCATATGGTTTAAAGGTACTTGGTAGTTATTTATATGCCAAAGCAATAAAGAGACAATGAAGTTAAGAAAGACCTTAAACAAGATATAAGGGTATCTTAAGAAAAGGATAAGCAACCCAAAGGAACTGAATATAAACCAATGTTATCAGGTAGTATCAACCTATTGGTTATGGCCTCCATGCTTTGTCATAATGAGACTGCTATTTCTCTCACTCATGCATTACATGAAAAAGAAAAGAGATCGCTGTTGCTGAGATTTTCAATGAGACAAGTTGTTGAGGATTCTACAAGCCAAAAAGAGAGCTCACCTCCAGTGCAAGATGAAGATGCCAAGCATTTTTTTTCCAAAAAACAAAAACAAAAAACAACAACAACCCCAAAACAATTTGTGAACTTGTGTTTTCCTCCATTTGATAAAAAATGTCCCTGTACAAAACTGGTCCTTTTTTCCTTTCGTTAAGCTAAGTTCTTAGATGCAGCAAGCACAAAAACTCAGATTTATTGGTCACAAAGGCACCAAACCTATTCAGTGCTACTGTTTTTATTAGTCCATGCAACAAGAGAACAACTTTTTTTTCTGTCTTAAACATTGTATACCAATTTGCAAAGACCAATCTTGAAAATGTGCAAAACCAGCCTGAGATCAACAAGAATTCTTACCATCTTGCAGTTAGGAGAACACGTGTATTACGTTATCCCTTACGACACAAGTATAAATCAAGTCAAGATTTGTATCTTCAGTTACTGAGTGATGCTGTATTCTTTCCCACTTGATAAGAGTGGGGGCAACAAGTGAGAACTCCATTGTAAGTACCATTTTCCTATATTATTTCAAAACTTGCCATTCATTATGGACAAACAAGGAAAATATCTTCCTGGATTGAATTAACATATGGTTTCATGCAGTCTTTAAGCTATGGATGTTTTGAGATCCACACACACACACACACATGTATATATACATGGGGATATTTAGACCTTGATGTTACATTTGACCCCTGAAACATGATGCCTACTATCTCTTACTGAGAAGAAATGGCAGGGAAATGTCAATACAATAAGATGACAGGGAATCTGGATCCAAAGGAGGGCTGAAATGCTCTTCAGCACTGAAAGCTGTAGAAATTTTGTTCAGATCTGAGGTTGCTGTAACCTAGATAAAGATTCCTTTGCTTTTCATTCTCCTACCACATCTGTTCCTCAGTGTCGTTTCATTCCTTTCCATCTTTCTGTCATAAATTCTACAACCTCTTGCTTACAGCTTCATTTCTATAACATTATTCTAAACCTTCTTCCAAGCCTTTAACCCCTATTCTGCATTTTCTCCATTTATCTTCTTACCAGGTACCACCCTTTACCTCTATCTCTTTCTGCTCTGTTGCCTCTTCTGGCTCCTGCTTATTCCCTGCTTCTGCCATCTAGTACAAAAATCCATCCCTATTGCCCCTGCCTCAAGAAGTCACCTATGCAAAGTGTGAATAATGTATGCTGGAGAGGGGCAGAGAGTGAGATCTGTGATGTATGAGAAATGTGTCAATTATATGAATATGATATTGTGTGATTTGGCAAAAGCAAATAAAAATATTTTCCACAATTTTTCATGTTTCCTTTTGTTCTTATCTAAAATTTAGATGCCTGGGAAGTTGGTTCGAAATGAACTGTGCTTTGCAGCCTAGGAAACTAAGGCATGAAACTGAGCTGTGCTTTTCATTTTGCAAGCTGGGTTATGTTCTTCGAAGCCTTAGAAGCTCTTGTTTGTGAAGTAATTGTATAGAGACTTTGTTAAATGTAAATTTACATAGACTTAAGCTAGCTCTGAATGCTTGAAAGTCACTGTGTTAGTCTGAGTACACATGCACAGAACTAAGTCATGCTTTGCGTACTAAATCAGTAAATGCCCAAATTGATAAAAATTATATCTCTTGGCTTGGTAATTTTGCTTTGGTCCTTCCCTGTCTTCTTTGCCCCACACATGCAGCCCATATTATCCTGTCCAAGTTGCTGCAATGTGTTAGTGCTGGGCCACTAAAGCCTTGTTACTCTCATTCTAAAGCAATGCAGCCAGTTCTAGCAGAGACTCACAATAAAGCCAGCTTCTTAATACTATACTTTTTTTTTTTTTGCTGCCAGACTACTAATTATGAAGGAGTTGCTCACAAATGAAACAAAAGCTATGTGACTCAGTCATAACTCATCCTCCCTGCCCCCCCTTCTTTGTCTGATTGAAGTTTTAATTCCATGCTTTGGATGTTGAAGTATCTGCAGAATGTATTAACTACAAATCGTGATACCATGGAAAAATCTGAGAGAATCAATAGAGCAGGTGGAAGTTAAGTAGAGCAGGCAACATGTCATCATATTTTTCTACTAAGCCCAGATACAAAAACAAAATAGAATAAGGATGATATTGGTAATTAGATAAGGGCTTCTTTGCAAACAAAAAAACCCCTACTCTTCAAACAAGAAGGGAAGCAAATAAATGTTCTATGACAGTTCACAGTTTTATTGCATTTCATGTATTCAATCTGACACTAAAATGTTCTTGTATTAGTGTCTTTATCTCATTTTCAGCCCTTGATTCACTAAGCTAACATTTTCAAACACTGGGACAAACAAAATGGATTTTTCCGAATACATTGCACTGGGAGCTGCACGCAAATCCTATTCACTAGCCCCCTCCAATAATAGGACTTCTGCTTTTATCCTGCCTCCTTATGCATCATTTTGAAAAGAAACCTACGTCTTAGTCCCTGAGTACCTTATTTTCCCTCTTTTCTTTCCTTTGACATTTTGTAACAGCTTACTTTAAACTTAATGTATGAAAGAATTGAAAAAGATTCCCCCCTCTCCACCCTCTGGCCCTTCTGTGCAAGATTCATCTTTGTAACACTGACTACAAAGGAATTTTCAGGTCTCTCACTGTTTTTGTAATAAATGGATATGATGAATCCACCTGAAGCCTTGTAGGAAAACTCACTTAAAAAGGCAACTGGGAATTTAAGCATCCACACAGTACATAGTCATCTGCAGTTATTCATTAGGATAACAAGGCAGATTCAGTATCATGTCTTACCTTTGCAGATGATGAACCTTGCAGTAGGACAGTTCCAGATGAGACTGTTCCAGGCTCCCCTTTGACCCTAGTAGCATGGCCATTTTCCATTAGCAATGATGGCACTGTACACTGTAAGGAAGAGATCCAGCCCTGGTTGCCACATATTGAGATGGCACATAAGACCATGTTGCCTAAATATTTTGAAAGTGTCAAATTATGTCTGATCTTGGAAACTGTGTAGGGTTAGGCTTAGTTAATACTTGAGAAGAGACTACCAGGGAATATCAGCTGCTGTAGGCTATCATCAGGAGAAGGCAATGGCAAACCATCTTGGGTATTCCTTGCCTAAGAAAACCCTACGAAATTCATGGGATTACCATATTTTGATGTGTGACTTGAAGGCCCTTTTCGCACGGGCTTTCCAGAGCGAAATAGCCCCGTGAGCCGTGCGGGAGTGGGAGCGCCGCACTCCCACTTCCGGCGCTCTCACGGGGCTGCAGCGGCGCGAGCGCGGGGTTTTTGATTTTCGCTTCCAAGCGAAAATGCTCCCGGCGCCCACCCGCACTTACCTGTTGTGCGGTGCGTCGGAGAGGCGGCCGGGTAGCGCTTCCTTCCCTCCGCTCCTGCGGAAGGAAGGGGTGGGGCGGGGCGCTTGCGTGACGGATGCGATGGCATCCTGCTTCGCGCGGGTGGGGGGCTGCTCGCGACAGCCTCCCGCTTCGCGCGCGTGCGCGGGGGGTGGGTGGGCGCGACTGTCGCTCGCTCCTGGCGCGCGCGGGGGGGGCGGGCACGACTGTTGCTCGCTTCCCGCATGCGCGGGGGGCGGCGCGAGAGGCTCCTGCTTCTCGCGCAAGCGGGGGAGGATGAACGCGCGAGCCGCCTCCACCTCCGGGACGCTGCCGCTTCCCTGCTTGTTCCTTCACCTGCGGAAGGAACGAGCGGGGAACCGGCAGGCTCTCGGAAGAGGCTTTTCGCGCAAGCCGCCCACCCCGGCTCACGCAAAAAGCCTCAGTGCGAAAAGGGCCGAAGACATATATTTTACTTTACATATGGACTTATGGATGATACAAATCTAAATTCAGGACTGGCAAAGATTTTTTTACTGCCCAAGATGAAACAGCAAATGTAAGCCACCTCTTCCCTCTCACTCTTCCAAATGGAAGGCTGTTCCTGTCTAGCTTAGAAACATGAGCACCACTACTTGAGGGTAGCTGCTGCTCCATATGGTTAGCTGCCCATCCCTCTTGTATCTCCTAACATAAGAGATAGAGATTCTAATAGAGGGTGTGGCAAACAGAAAAGTCTGTAGTTCTTTGGCTGCATCTCTACTCTAGCACATATGAATGTGCACTCCAGTATCACATGCAGCTCATTCTCTGCTTCATGTGAATGGAGGCCAGGTATGAAGCAAAATGCAGAAAACGAAACAAAGAGACCAGCTTTGGAAAAATAAAAGGACCAGGGCTTAGTAACTCAGCCTGATCACACTACACTGTTATAGCACTGTTATTCCACCTTAAGTGCTCTGGCTGTACCCTGTGGAATTTCCTGGAGTTTGTAGTTTAGTTTGTAGCTTTGTGAGGCTCAAGGGCTCTCTGGCTAAGAATTCTAAATGCTCTTCCCTAAACTGCAGGGCCTGGAATTCTATTTGATGTTGCCATGACAGTTAAAGTGGAATATTAGCACTACAGTGGTATAATGTGATAGGGCTCTCAGTCTAAAGCTAGGACAGTTATTGAGGGTACTCAGCTAAGGTAGCTGCATTTGGGGGAACTGTTGGAGGAGTATCAAATGGGAAAAGGAGTGAAATTATTCCTGACTCTTATCAGTTTAAATCACAGAAGGAAACAGACAGAAAAAGAACAGGAAGAGACACCCAGGTCACCTATCTAACTTAATTACTACTGTCTCTAATAGGCTTTCCTGATTCTTCTGTGCCCACAATGTTGTCACAACGTTCTCCATTTCCAAAACTTACATAGTGATTTTCTTCCCACTGTGAGGAACTCTTCAAAAACTGTGTACTTTTCAAAGATCATTTACAGTTTAGAACTTGTTTTGCTCAAAATCTGCAATTTTGGCATATGGAAAATAGCATTTCCTTTTTCTGCACAGAAAATAATATTTTATAAAAGTATTTCCTGCACAGAGACTGTTTCTTTTGTCCTACATAAGAAATATTGTTTTTTGTGCAAAAATAAAAATAAAAATTCAAAAATTCAAAAAAAAAAATTGCAAATTTTGTGCAGAATAGGGGCTAAACTGAGAAGATGCTATCAGTCCAGGTTTCATCTTGCCAGGGTTTTCCAACATTAGAGAAACATGTTTTTTGATTCTTTTTTTGAAAGTTTTCTAATATTCTTTCTGTTGCACTGCTGAAGATTACTCACACTTCCATTCCTCGTTCTGCATTTGCCTCAGCTGAACAGGCTTCCATAATGTCTTACACAGGATCAATCAAACATGACATTCCTCATCCTCAGGTTTGCAATTGTTATAAAAGGAAAAGAGGATGAAAAGAAAAAAAAAAGAAAGGAAAAAAACCCAGTCAAGTTCAGGCTTAAACAAGACATTACGACCATTTCCGCAGTAGACTGTTATAGTGCTATTATACCACTTTCAACATCCTATGGAATCCTGGCCAGCCCCTCCCTAAATTGCAAACCCCAGGATTCCATAGGATGTTGAAAGTGGTATAATAGCACTATAACAGTCTGCTGCGGAAATGGCCAACATTAAATACAGTGTGTAGGGAATTTTTTTTTTTTTTGCCTTGCCATGAAGTAAGAACAAAGTTTTTTTTTAAAAAAAAAACCAGCTGATTTTTCACCATTTTGTGCATACTTCTGTTAATGGTCTCGGATTGTGTGCAGACTCTTATTAACAGACTTGCATTTATTATTGCAGAATAAAATTGATTACACATGGGTTAAATTGCATCCAAACCTAGGGAAAAAGTGGGGCATAGATGTCTGATTCTTTGACTAAATAAATAATTAAATAAACAAATATTCACCAAAAAATAGAAATAAAAAAATAAAAGAGAGAATTTACTGTGGAGTATAATAAGGAACTCAGGACTGTTTCCACAGAGATGCAGACAACGGGAACAACTTTGAAGAGCCTGTCACAGCTGTAGCTCATTGCACGTACTGCCAAAAGTGAAGGAGGTTGACTAGCTTGTGTACTGGGAACTGGTGAGCTTATAATTTGGCTCTCATGGCCAAGATACAGAGACAAGTTAGATAGGATTGTAAATCCAATGACAGCTGAGCTAGAGGTCAGTGAAGCAGTTGAATCAGAAAACTCCTGCTTATTTAGGTTTAGGAAAGTCAGAGTTGGGAACCTCTGGTTCTCAAGATGTTACTGGACTGCACTCTCAAATTTCTAAATATTTGAACAGGATGGTTGATGGGAAACAGTGTCCAGCAGTGTCTGGAGGGACACAGGTTCTTCTTCCCTGATGTATGTCAGTGCTTTGCAAGACAGTTAAGTATTTAGAGCAGAGATGGGAAATATCTGTTCCTCCAGGTGTCCTTTGATTACAACGCCACAAAAGCCATAGCCTGCAAAGTCAAAGGTAGGACATGATGGGTGTTGTAGTACAACAACGGAAGGGCCACAAGTTGCCTTTCCCTGATTTGTACAGTCAGATACAAAGTAGTTGTTCCCTGAATCCCAATTAGCTGTTTCTTGGAGTGTGTTTACGCTACCAAGTTATCACAGTTTGATGCTACCTTAACTGTCAGGGCACCACTCTGTGAAATTCTGGGATTTATAGTTGGTGAAGGACTTAGAATTCTCACTGCCAAGGAGCTATGGTGCTATAGTTCAGGGAAGTGTGATCAAAATCTTTAGCAGAGAATTTTAAATGCTACACCAAATTGCATCCCCTGAGATTATGTAAGATTGAGTCACAACAGTTGAAGTGGTATCAAACTGCTATACGTGTATAATGTGGCTACACTTTAGCTATTACTTTGCATTTACTTAATAATGCACACAAGGATTTTTTTTAAAAAATATGCTAAAATTTAGAAAGATTTTAATTGTTGGAGAGGGACAATATTAGAAGCCTCTGTGTGATTCAAGTGACCCTTATCATCAGAATCGTTAGCTGGATACTCCCTGCTACATCCACCGAAGCACTATGTTCTTTAGCAAAATACAAAAATATAAAAACTTGGGTAAAGAACAAAACTTTCTGAAAAAAATGGGGAAAAATACAATACGGATTTTTCAGTGCTTTTCATTGGATTTCCCATTGAAACAAGAACAGATATTCACACACCATGCTGATATGTGATACTTATTAGCATGCCATCAGATGAGCGACAGATTGGTAAAATCAACATAAAAGCACATGTCCAATACCTCTAGTGATCTTAATATGCAGCTTCAATTGTGGCAGGCTTCTAAATTTATTTGTGTATAGTGGCAATACAGTAAGAGCAAAAAAAATGAGGAGAAAAAAAACAAATGAAAATATGGGGATAGTTTTGCAACATAGAAGAAAAAAATGATCTGAACAACTGAAAGCATTGTGGTTAAAATGTTGTGGGGGGGATCTAGAAATGGCATAAAGCTCAATGAGTTAGAACATGTCATGGGACTGAAATTTTGCATACACAAGTGAACTACTTTTGTTCACTTATGGGTATTTTTGTCTGTGCCCATTAAGAAGACAAGAGCTGCACTATGTTGTTCACCACTAAGAGCTACACTTTAAAAGACCTCTTGTCTGTGTCCAAACCTATTTCAAAGGAACAGAGAGGCAGAAAACTCCATAGAGATAAAAGACCACTTTTCCCAGATTACAAGCAACGACTGAAATAGTGATCCTTCACTGAGCCTGAAAACATGGCTCCTTAGTGGATATGTATGGAAAGAACTCACAGCTCAAGCACAGAATGTCAATTCCAAGGCTTGACGGGGCTGTCCACAGATCTCTAGGTGGGCGCTTTACCAGTAAAACCAGAAACATGAACAAAGTATTTCCCCAGAAGTGGCAGCTAATGAAGCCATTCCTAAGGTAGGGACAGGTCTATTCCACAGCTAGCTACAATGGAGGAAGACAAGTTGGTGAAGGCTCTCAGGATGGGTATAGCACTATTTCTCTATAATTTCCATACCTTGAGGCCAATGAGCACCAGCAGCAATAACACCCTGGTGTCACTGTTGACATCCACTAGCACAGTGCCTCCAAGTCCACAACAGAGTGTCAGGGGAGATCTAGCTTCAGGATAAAGGTGAGATGTAAGTGAAGAATCAGAGTGGAGTGTTGGTATGAAGTCTTTAGTTCCAGCAGGGCCCAGATACACTCACACTGGGGGAAGACACAGCAGCTTAATACCACCAGCAGCTGACCACCTCTTCTTGGTGTTGAACCGGTGCCTCTTTGCCACAAAATAAGGCAAGCTGGGAGGCAGGCCTTGCAGAGGGCTCAGACCATTGGCAAGTTTATAATGTGACAAAAGGTGTAACAACAACAACAATATTAATAATGACAATATATTTGTATTTGTATTCCACCTTCACCCCAGAATTGTGACTCAAGGCAGCTTACAATTTAAAAGAGCAATGTTTAAAATATACAAAAAGGGAATACTAGAATATAATTAAATTTCCCTGCAGAAATGACTATATGCCAGTATGGAACAGTAGTAGAGGCTAGTTAGGGTTTCCTAGAATATTCTTTCTTGCTATTGTTAGAACTTTTGTTACTTTAGCTCATAGACTGATGCTTTCAGGCTTCCAGTCATGAGAAAAAGGTGGGGTATCAACAAAGTTATCAACTGATTCCTTACAGACTCTCTCCCTGCTATGGGTCATGTATCTAGAGGTAGTAGACATCATTCTTTGCTTTTATCAGGTATGCTTGGCATGCTAATAAAAAATTCTCTTCACTTAAAACAGCCTTTAGCAATGATTTCAAGCACTAGCTTCCTTGTTTGTTGATACTATTGACCTCAGAAATAGGCTGGAAGCATGTACACTAAATGAATGTGATGTTGCTGACTCAAAGATTTCAACCTCACACACAAACAATTCTGATACCTAATCCAGAAGGTTGCCATTGGATTTCCAAGTCCATATGTCTTGCCTGTGTGTCTTGATCTGATCAGTCTATGTTACCAAGAGATAAAATCTTGTCATAGACACCTGTCCCCAATAAAATAAAGCCTGCCAAGACTTTTCTAGCAATCATTTGCAGAAAGAATGTTGGTGCTTCTGTAATGCTCTTTTCCTGCTTTCAGGCTTCATTCTTTTTCCTGAATTCGATCCCATGTCAGATAGAGATGGGTTTGTGTTTCCATGATAGACCAGAGAGCTGGCTGCTCTGGCTCAACAGACTGAATGTTGTCTTAGAAACAGACTCTAAAATTCTTGCACCTATGAGAGATTTCTGAAGTGGCTTAGTATACACAGCAAGAAAATAGCCATGTCACTTTTGTTCTGACTTGTTTTGTCTTCTTGATAAGTTTCTGTTCACATCATACAAGCGAGAGAGCAGTATAAAAAGCTCTCAAAAGTTTCATAGGTTTTCAGATAGTACAAGAAGTGAATCGTTCAGTAATTGTAAGGTAAAAAACCATAGGGATAAACTTCCATTATAAAATGAAATTCCTTCTTCTTCCATACTAGGTCAAGCTCAATTCTAAGCTAAAGCTTTATTCCTAGGAAAACGTTAAGTACTTGCTGCTGGATTTATAGTGGGTACAACTACTAGTTTTTTATATTTATGCTGCCTTTGGCTGAATGGTTGGCTAAATATGATCCAGTAATATAAAATGTATTGTCCAGGAACAAATATTATTGTTTTGTTGATAAAAAATATTTGCTGGCTGGTGGTATGGGGGAGCATTTTTGCTGACCAGGGAAGCAAAGAGGGCATTGCCTCCTCAAATATAAATTTTCCTTCCCAGTGATTCTTAATTCAGTCCCCAAATTTCCATCATTGCAGTAACACAACACTTGAGCATTTAGAAACACTGTTTGTGTGTGTGTGTGTGGGGGGCGGTGCCTTCCAGGCGCCTGCCAACTTATGGCAAACTTGTGAATTTCACAGGACTTTCTTAAGCAAGGACTACTCAGAGTGGTTTTGCCAGTTCCTTCTTCTGAAATGTAGCTTACAGCTATAGCCTACAGCTGGTATTTGCTGGTGGTCTCCCATCCAAGTACCAAATAGAACTGACCCTGCTCAGCTTCCAAGATCAGAGGGGATCTGGTACCTTGCACCTCGAAAGGAGAGAGGCAGCCAAAATTAGCAACGGAATTGTAAACACAGCAAATATGAGTTCTAGAACAACTGTGAGTTCTAGGTGAAAACAATTCTCCCTCTGTCCTCCACAATGCTAAAACTTTTGGCACTACAAGAAAATTTCATCTGGTCAGTCAGAATCCTTATTTGTGGGTCAATGCCCTCCCTTTGCCCCCACTGGAGCTATACCTCTGCTTGCTGGGTGTGGAGATCTTAAAATCTGTGAGTATGTGTGTTTGTGCACACGCACACACACACATATATACTTAAACACATATTTACATATCGTTAAGTAGTTAATTTGTACGTGGCTGATACCACCTAATGTTACTTATAGATAATTGTGTGATAAGCACCATACAAAAGAAATGTGTTGTAGATAGCAGCCACAAAGCATGCAAAAGAAGGTCAAAGCCAATCCCGTACAGCCAGATCAAGACATTGGGGTGCCTGGCTGTTTAAAGGATTTAAACACAGGATGGGGAATGTGTGGAGTTTCATATTTTCCTCAATTCCTCCTAGACCTAGCTGACTCTGCCCACACAAACCCAGTAGAAAAACATTGTCTGAGGTTGGGCAAGCCTTCTCAAAATTTTGATCTATTGTTTCATGGTGAGACAGGGACATAATCCCTGATCAAATCAGAGCAGGAAACAAAAGTCAGGAAGAGTTTTAAATATTTTATATTCTGGTTTAAGTGTTTTATTATATCTATGTTATAATAAACCCAGAAGCATATTAGTGGGATTATGTTGTAACACAATTAGATGTATTACTTCCTGTCCAGCAATAATTGTATCGGTTTGCAAAACAACATATTGAAAATGCTTGAATTTTAAACATTTTAGTTTTGCTTTAAAATGCCTCTACAGAGGGAAAGCATTCTGAACTGAGCCCTATGATATTGTTATGTATGGTGAGCTTTTTATTGAAGATGCAAACAATACTGAGGACATAAACAAGGTGCACGTCTGAAGTGCTGAGATCAAGGATTAGGTTCCTAGGCTGCTTTTGCAAAATGTAAATCTGTCCAGCAATACTTGGAGAAAGAAATCATGAGGTAAGAATTCCCCAGGTGGAAAAATAAAGTTGAAACAAGACCGTGATTTCCCTCTCTTGGAAAAAATCTTCAGTTTATTCACTCAGAATTCTTTATTGCAAAGGGAGAGTGCTTAATGGAAACAATTAGAGAGCTTCCAAAACAACTAAAATGCTTAGTAGATAAATATCTTTCCCAGTTTGAATCGTTACTTCCTTCATATTTTCTTGAAAATTAAAACGAAGCCAAAGTTCACATGCAGTAGATTAAATGAATGCAGTTCTTCTATGCCTAACTGGTTCACAGACAGTGTGGTTTTAGTAGGAGCTAAATATAGAAGAAACTGAACTCTGACTCAGCCTTGTTCTCTCACATTCTGTCCTTATAGATTAGCAACATTGAGGGTGTAATATGCTCTCATCCTTCATGTTGGGCCAGATTCAGTCACTCTTATCATGTTAAGTAGTATTTTACTCAACAAGTATACTTGTTGATTTTTTTAATGGTATTGATTACCTTATGGCTATAAATGAGGGAAAGCATATGAAGAGATTTCTGAAGTGTAGGCCTTGAGTATAGGAGAGAGGAAAAGTCAATAGTTTAGCCTTGAAGTGTCCCTGTGTCAACAAGAGGAGGCACAATACATTCTAATTCCTGAATGAAAGATTATACTCATCTACTTTCTAATACTCTGATACTCCTTGTTTCAACATAGGCCATTTCCGCAGTCGACTGTTATAGCACTATTATCCCACTTTCAACATCCTATGGAATCCTGGGGTTTGCAGTTTCAGGAGGGGCCGGATGCCCCCTCCCGAAACTGCAAACCCCAGGATTCCATAGGATGTTGAAAGTGGGATAATTGCGCTATAACAGTCGACTGTGGAAATGGCCATAAAGTCTGAAAGTAAATTTCAGTTACCAATTTGTTTTATTTAAGAAGTGACTACTGGGAGCTCTCTTGCCTCTTCCCTAGACCTTGCTGTCATAAATGTCCCCTCTCCAAATCTTTTTATCCCTTGATCAGCAATTGTTTTCTTTATTTGATCATATCCTGCCTTTCTTTCAAAATGCGACTCAGTTACATGAGCTGATAGCATCATTGGGGTGGGGAAATCACAGGGTTGAGAAATTAAAAACTGGAGACTGTTCCATACTTTAGTTGTGTAGAAAAGGGAATTTCTACAGATGTTGCATGTCATGCAACCATATAACAACCAACACCTGCTGAAATTTTCTCTTCAACATAAAAATTCAAGGTACAGGAGTTATCTCCAGTTTTCACAATGTCAATCTAAATTTAATTTACCACACCTGATTCTGGGCCCAATTTAAGATGTAAAGATGAGGAGAAGAGATCCACGATTATATCTCCTATATTTTGCAGAAAGTCATATGTTACATTTCACACAGGACCCACCATGTAGTCTGAAGCTGCAGAACTAGGCATAGGAGGCTAAACTTTTCCCCCTATGCATCAACTTCTTTCCTCTAGCTGCTATTTCCTCCAAAGCATGAATCATATAGTAAATGTATGATTCCTGTGTGGTTTTCACCATAGAACAAATAGCAGCCCTGGGTGTGTATGTTTTCCGTGTAAACACTTCTTTATTCAACCATTAAGTACACATACCATTTTCTTTCAAATTTCAAACTGATTTTATTGTCAGCTTCTCATCTCACCAATTCTGCAGAAATTCCCATTTTCTCATTTCACCAGCTATGTCTTCCTCTTAATTCTTTAATACACAATGGACCCTCTGTTTGTTTGACTTTGGGTTAAAGACCATGGAGCACAAGCTACCAGATTGTGAATGAAGACTTACACTCTCATGAACCTGTTTGTGAAGCCCTTCTTCAGCTGCTTCCATGTTCTGAGGCAGTAAAATTCACAACCACAGCCTTCACAGTTGTGGCATCCCATATGTTGAATAATCTTCTCAGAGAGTTTGCCTTCCTGGTATCGTGGCAGAAGTTCTGGCTTGTGCTCTATTAAGGCTGCCGAGTGACAATGAGGTAAACAGAAGGAGGTGTTTTGCACCAAAGGCCAGTGACTTGTAGCATTCAAATTACTTATTAAAGGAGTAACTAAAAATGACTATTTTAAGAAGCAAGAAAGCAAACAGTTATTTTTACAGGACATAATGAAATGGTAACTCACTACTTATGGGACCTTGTAACTACAATGGTTACTTGTTACTTTTAAAAATAATAACCAGAATCCTATATGGGAGTTACATCTCCATAAGTGGAGGTACATGTGCTGGAGTTAGAACTGGGTAATTGCATAACATCTGTATCCAGTAGAGGGCTGCTTTTATGAAACTATGGCCATTTCCGCACGAGTCTGTTATAGCGCGATGATTCCACTTTCAACCTCCTATGGAATCCTGGGGTTTGCAGTTTCAGGAGGGGCTGGCCTATGTAGAGAAGCTAACAAAATGACTGATGCACACGGGGACAGATACAAATTGGGACCAGTGCATTATGGTCCCTGATGTGTGATGGAACACTAGTGAGAAGGTTCCAATGTGCATCAGGAAATCTTGCCAGTGTCCCATTAAAGCATCTTCACAATTCAGGAGCAGGATTTTGTGATGCGTAGGCTATGTAGTTATGTATACGTAAAGTTACATAATGTAGAGGGCAATATCAGATTCTGACCAGCATTCTGAACTCCACAATATACAGTGCATCTTGACAATCAGTCACAAAGGCTACAGTTGAGGATCCTTTTTTTTTTTTTTTAATCATAGTGTTGAATTACCTTTTTGAGCTCATGAGACAGAGGTTGCACAGAAGGAATATAGAGGGATTTGTGGCTTTTCTTTTTTTCTGTGGCCTGCACTGATCTGCTTTTGGGAACTGCCTGCATGAGGACTGTCATTTCTGCATCGTCCTATACCTGCTGGGTAAGATTCTACAGTAATTTGTAAAAATTGACAAATCTTGAAACAGCTGCCAAATTCTGTGAAAACCCTGTGCAATCACAGATTTGCAAAATCCACCCAGCTGTACTAACATCTCCAGGCTGCTCCTCCAGGGGGCTAATCAGGAAACAAGAAATGACAACTTGTAACAAAGGCAATACCTGCTTTTCAGAGAGTATATTATAGGCAGGCTGTTTGTCACTGTATTGAAATGGAATTCTGCAGATGATTCCATTGGGCTCACAGAGTATGATGAAATAGAGGGAATGGCACTGGAAAAGTTTTGCTAGGACTCCCCCCCCATGTTTCTAGCCAAGGGGGTCTAATAGTGTTCATTTGATAGTTTCTTTGATCTGTAGACAGCACTTAACATCAGCCAGGGCCAGTGTGTGCTTTGTCCTTAGGTTCATTCCAAACCTAGCCTGGAGGCAGATCTTTCTTTGTTGAGTCTCCCATGATAGAAATTCATCCCTGAGGAGAGCCTCTGGATTCTCTCAGTTTCTGTGATTAGGGCATGCTGCAAGTCTCATTTATTTCACTTGACCTATTTTACCTTCTTACATGTCTTGTTTTTGAATCTGACTTTTTAGTTTTCTAATTGCTTGTGCTAAGCTGACAAAGTGACTGAAGTGGTACAGGGGGAATAGGACAAAACTGGTGGTTCAAGAAGAGGACTTCATCAGAACAGATTGCTCTACTTTGTTGCTAAACACTACAGCTCAATCTCAGAATAAGTACTAAAAATTAGCCAAAAAAAAAAAAAAAAGCCTCCTTTCAGGCTTTTATAGCATGCTTGCATGACCAGTGTGGAAATGTTTCTTTTCCATAACCTCAGCCAGCATAGCCAATGGCCACACTGGAAGACATTGGCTGGCATCCCATTGATGTTTCATGCACATGGAAGTACCCTTACACCTCTGCTTGTATATTTTTGGTCATAGTGGTGCAGAATTCTGCCTTTGAACATTTGCAGAGAGCATTTACTTCATTTGTGAATTTGATTGACTACAGATAATTAGGGATGTTCCTTATCCATTCTTCTTGTCCTAAAAATGAGCTGAGGTTTTCACATGTTCCCATTAATCATACACATAAATGTCAAAGAGCTCTCTAAATGTTCAACAGGGAATGGTCAAAAATCCCAATGTAGCCCCCACTCCCTTGTCTTTGGTATCCTCTCTCTTCCATACTCTGAAATTACTTGAGATGGCTTAATTATATCTTTTAAAAAAGTATTCCTACCATGATAGTGCTGTTTGTTATATTTTTGTTTTAGTGTTAGTGGCCATCCTGTAAACTTTTGTTTTGCTGTTGTTATTAACAATAATGTTCACCTGTGTTCAACAGCTCTGTGTGAAAGGGCGGGATATAAATATATTTCAATGAACAAAACAAAGCACACTGCCATGTGTGAAAGGCCACTCACCCCATCCTTTACAATATAGTTGCTATTATATTAACTTAGGATGCACTTTTAGACTAAGTATGACCATCAATATACCTGGTCTAACACTGTCCATATTAAGAAATAGGAAATAATTTTTCCAACCCTAATGGGAGATGCTAGAGATTGAACCTAGGACCCTCAGCATGTTTAACACATGTTATTTCACTGAACTCTGGCCCAAAATATACATCTACATTCTTGACATGTAGGTGACATATAGGTGAAGTTTTAAAAATCATAGGACAGAATGTTGTAACGCCAGGTCCTACTCCACTCCACTAATGTTCAGAGAGACATCCTAGTTTAAAAAATTGCATTGGATTTATTTTGACACTGTTACAAGAGTGTTGCATTAAGTTCTACCAGTGCAACCACCTGAGATACAAGACTTAATATTAATCTCAATTCAAATCAACCTAAAACAAAGATGCCAAGAAGGGAGATTTCCACAACTGTGGAGCCTAAGATGCATTGATCTTTCTGCTCTGTCAGGCATTTGGGGGATTAATGCTTGACTTCTCTTTTACTTTTATGCATTTCTTCTTAAGACATAGATTGTGCAAAAGCTCCTGACTTTCTCAACAATAGTACTGCACTGCAGTGAAATTTCATGGTGTTTCAGCCAAATCATCAAATAAGCTATATTGTTCCAAGAAGAAAACGACAATGTGGGTGCTTGTTTTGAGTTCAGGGAAAATTAGCAATGTCCATTCCACCCTCAGTGTCTTGTTGTTTCACTGTAGTTGTTGATGCCAAATCCTTAAAAATCAATAGTGGATTGATTTTTCTTGTTAGAACAATAGAAAAGAACAGAAGAGTTGCCTTTCTGGGCCAGAACAAGGTCCATCTTTCCCTCTGTTTTATACCCCTAGGCCAGCTAATAAGGTAAAGAAATGGGGCCAGCCCAGTCAAGTAAGGTAGGGAGTTTTCTGCATAGTTGGTGGAGCAAAAGAATTTATTATCACTCTGCACTGCATCCAAAGTGGAAGCTCATATGAATATCTATTTTTTTTTTAAAACAATTTTAAAGGTCCTGCCACATTTCTTTTGCTTTTTTCCCCTCCCACCTTCTTCCTCTTTTCAGTGGTGGCTGTAGCTCCAAGGTCAGTGGGGTTATGAATCCAATTCCAGATTTTTGTCTGAATTTTAAAGGGCTCATATAAGATGATGAATATCTTTTGAAGATAGGATTCCACACCTTCATTAACTCCTTTAAAATCCAAAGCAAAGTCACCATCCCACTGACACCAAAGTCACTACCTTTCCCTATAATGTATTATGAGCCTAGGGCCCTTTTTGCACGGCATTTGCCATGCAAAAGGGCCCCTGGAGCATCATGCAACTGCGAGGAGCGGTCCACACGACGCACTCACAATCGCGCGATGCTCTAGGGTCTGGCAGGCACCGATCGTGCACTATTTCATTTTTGGCTTTAAGCCGAAAATGGTGCACAATCGCGCATTTCTCTGGGTCCCCACGCTCACTTGCTGTGTGTGCAGAGCTCCGGAGCTGCAGCACTTACTCTTCCTGCCCCAGCACAGCCTGGGAAAATCCCAGGCTGTACTCCAGCAGGAAGAGGAGGGGCTCTTGTGCTACCTGCTTGTGAGCAGGCAGCAGCTGCTGAGCTGAAGCAACGGGGAAGCGAGAGACTCTCACAAGAGGCTGCTTCCACGATCCCCACACCCCAGCTCTGCAGAAAGATGTGTTGCAGAAAGGGCCTAAATCGAGGATCCCACCAGCATAAGAGGCAGCTTACATGTTTTTGCAGAAGAATATAAAATAGCTGATAATCTGAATTATTGTGAAGGGGTTGCTGTTACAGTATATTAGACTAAGCCTTTCAGCAGTCCAGAGGAGAAAGGAAAACTCCTGCAAGAATATGCTACATGTGGACGCATCAAGTTATTTAGTCTCAATGTACGCACTTGATTCCAGTCTTGCATCCAGCCAAGTCATGCCAGATCTTCCTGATCTTGCGTCCAGTCATATGTTCACAGTATGATGTTGGCTGTGATTGAAATAAGTGTAGTGTTCAGCCTGTGGTAGTTACAGGTCCATTCACACCCCCAGAAATGTATTTAGGGTGGGCAAGTTGAGTATGTGCCCTCGGTGTTAGTGTCAGGGGGGAGCAAAAAAGGCACACAGGAAGAAATAGTGTTATTCTTGAAGAAATTAATTTTGAAAAATTTGATAAGAAATGAATTAATTGAAAGCAAAGTCATAATAAAAAACCCCGAAAAGAAACATTGATTCTGAATGGCTGTTGTCAGCACAGTGAATACAAGACACAACAAACTAGACCAACTAACCAACTACTGAACCCACTGCGGCCCTCTTGCCCCCTGAGCTGGCTCTTGGTGCTTTTATGCCCAGCTGGTGGGTGAGCGTCCCCCTCTTCCTCCTCCTGGTGGGAGCTTCTGCGGCTGCTGCTGCTACAAACCTCTCTGGGTGAATAGAGAGAGAGAGATTGAGAGAAGGCAGTAGCAGGACCAGTAAGTCCTGGCCCACTCAGAGGAGATCTGGGGCTGTGCTGCCAGAGGAAATAAGGCTTTTCCCCAAGAGTTTGTGGCTGGCTTTCTAACACTTGGGGTGTCAGAAGCAGCACCTCTGGATGGCCACTGAGGACTAGGAAAAAGAACAAGCAAAACATGGTTTTTAAAGTGTTATTTTAGATTTTATTTTTAACCCTACTCCCTGGCTGCCCACTGATGAGCAAGTGTGGGTGGGATCTCCCAACCAGTCCACATCTTATTTTTTTTGGGGGGGGGTTGCATTATCTTTGCCCTTCACTCTGCCTTCAACTTCCCCACCATCCTATTCCAGTGGGTGATGAAATTCCGGTAGAGTTCCTTTTCCGCCCATTGCGTTGACAGCACTTTGACCCCTTGGTTTGAAGCAAAGAGTGAACAAGCACACACAACTTTTCAAACATTCTGTCTTCTCCCCACCACTGCTGAATGGGGCCTGACTGAATTTTCATTTCTCTCACCCTCTCTGGCTGGGACAATCAGACTATCAGAAAAGGCGAAAGAGGCTTTTCAAGGCTTGGCCTAACCTAGGACTACCAGTCCCCTTCCTGATTGACAGATCAATCAATGAGAGGCTGGGAGCTTTCCAGGGTGATTTTTGCAGAGATGCCACCTTTGTAAACAACCTTGCATAGGGGCACAACTTCTGCATTTACCCTGGGCACTGTTTAGGCTAGATATGCTACTGCTCACCCCACCCCAGTGTGTCTTTGGAATGGTGTGTGAGGGGCTCTGCTCTTAGAGGCCTCACTGGTACTAAGTTGGTTTCTTTCCAGTGCCATGTCAAAACATGGCCTTTTATTAGAGGCTTTGGGAACTAACTTACCTTGAAGTGCACACGTACCTGGTTTTAAACTGTTGTATCTTTAAAAGTTGTTTCAGTGTTGTCGTGTTTAATATGTTTTTATCCTGTTTAAATTATTTATAGCTTTATTCTGGAAGTGGTTTAAATTGTTTATATTGTATGTTGCCCTAAGGTCCTGTGATCAAGGGTGGAATAAAAAATATTTTAATAAATTAGTCCAGAATCATCTATGGCGGTTAGAAATGAATAACCTCGAGCTATACACTAGTTAAGCACTATGTAGGGACATTAAAAGTTCTCCAGTCATCACGCAGTAGGCAGCAGATGATGTGATTGACAGGGGTCTGTTCACCTCTTGATTGTGAAGCAGCTAATTGACATCCTCCCCCCACCCCATGTGTGAGTGATCTCTGGCACAAGGGGTAATTCTGAGAGGGGTCTGGCTTCTGCCTATCATCCTTGAGATTACACATGGGAAGAGGTAGAAATGGCAGTCAGGTGCTTCCTGAGTGGCAGGGGAACAGCACCTCATTGATCACAGTACTGGTAAGTGTGGATCAGGGGGCTGGGCCACCATAAGTATGGTGCTTAAACATATATATCTTCCAAACAGGGTTCTGGCCTTCGATAATAAAAAATCATTTAGCCTTTCATGGCCCATCCAGAACCTTCCAACCCCGGCAGCTCAGGAGGGGTGGCAGCAGTCACCACTGTGTATTATAGTGGGGAACAGGGGGAGGAGGGAGGCAAGTCAGATGAAGAATCAGTTCATCTGAGTTCAGAAGGAGAAGGAAAGAGAGTGCACTCACAGATGGAATTCACCTTCCTCTCTCTTCATCTTGGAACTATATCATCCAAACTGCATGCCCACTTCCTCCCCTCCCCACTAGAAAGCAGCCACAGCTCCTGTGATCTATCCTAGGACTTGGCAACTGTGTGTGTGTGTGTGTGTGTAGGTTTAGATGCTGCAAAAAATTTACAGATCAGCCCCTTATGCTCCATGTACATGTCATTAACAGGATTCTGGCCAACATGAAAAATGGGTAGAAAGAAAATCTGAGAAACTCAAGGAAATTGAGATAAGAGATTTTTGCATTGCTAACTTGTGTCTACCCTCACCTGTGCTTTTGTCTTGAGACGAGAATCCAACATCCATGTCTTGGGCTCAGACATGTTAAATGAAAGCAGTTCCTGTGTAGGATTGTTTTTCTTGTCTTTTTCTTTCTTGTCTTTTTAGGGTCTAGAAATGTATACTCCCTGTTCAAGATATAATTCTTCACAAAATCCCTTTCCACACCTTACCATTTTCCATTGTCTTCCACCACAAGCCCAGCAGTGCCAGTGCTGGGATGGGAGCATGATCTAAACACTCCCCTCTGTACCCGGCCATCTGACGGAAGAGGAGTAGCATGAGGGAAACTTCCTGTGCTGCACTGGAGTAGGAAGTACCTAGATTGTTCATGGTCACTGGTGATGGGAGCGTCATGCGTTTGGGGGCCATTATCACAATTGCAATGTCTGGGGATGCATGGGCAGCAGGATCACGACAATGTCATGCAAAAGCACAACTCACGGACTGGCAGCAATGTGGCTCCATCCTGGGACAGTGCCATCATGTGGAAATGGCCAAAGTTTCTTCTCAAAGGAAGCAATGAATAATTTAAACAAATTTATTCTGCTGCAAGAAAGTTATGAAAAACCACATAGTTTTCAATGCTGATTCACAATTAAGGACTGAATCTGTGCAAAATTTGCACATGGTTATTTTTCACAAAAACAGTATTTTCTGTGCAGAAAATAACATTTCTACATAGAATATTATTTCCTGAACAAAAAATGTTGTTTTCTATGTGAATACCATATGTAAATTTTGTGCAGAATAAATCCCAATTACATCATTTTCTGCATAGGAAACAACATTGTCTATGCAGCAAATAATAAGTATGCATCAAAGTATTATTTTCTGCACAAAAAATGCTGTTTTCTGGACAAAACAACCTTATGCAAATTTTGTGAAGAATGAGTCCTAACTGTTACAATTTTCATCAGTCCAGGATTCTTTTCGTGAAGGTTTCTCTACACTCAAAAATGTGCTTTTTAACACGAGTGTGTGTTTTTGAATGTTCTTTCCATTCTTATTGCCTATCTATCTGAATTGTTGAATATTAACCTTAAAGTGACCCAAACATAAACACAGAAACAGAAAACACAGCTGTAATTAGTCTGTGAGTAGAGCTGGCAAATCATCCAATATGGACTTTAGAAAATAAAATAATAATGCTAACTTTTAAATTATGCAGCGCCTTTCCTCCTAGACAGCCTGGCTTGCTGTGGGACAATGCAAACATTATAAAAACAACAAAAATGTTTTAATAAGAAACACCCCCTGAAACAAAGCATGCACGCACACACATACAATGAAACCCCCATATGCAGCCCACATTTCTGCTTTAAACCTGTCAAAGAGATATATGGGAAGAAGCAATAAGCTAAAGAATAATCTGGCTTCCATTGAAGTCAATGGGAATATTATCTTTGGCTTGGAAGGAAGATTTGGTTCATATGAATTTTTTTGAAGGTGGCTTTATCCTTTCAGGCTACAGTCACAGTATTTAGGTGCAGATTTTTAAACTGTGTCAGTGCTTGGGAGCAGAGAGTGGAGAACCATTGTTAAATCACAGAATCATTTGTTATTATATTTGACAGCATATGAAGAACTAGAATGGTCCCAGAAGACTGGAAGAGAGCCAGCATCATACATATGCCTTACAAAAGGCAAGGAAGTTTTGGGAAATAGTAGGCTGAGTAGTCTAACTTTTTAATTCATAAAAAGATGTCACAGGAGGAAAAAAATAAGCTGAAACGCTGGGATGGGAATTATACAGCCCATATATTTCCTCCAAAGTGGAAAAAGATATCCACCAAATTTTTCTTCCACCTTTTTATTATTATTTTTTTCAAACAATGGGAGAATTGTTTGTCTGGGATGCATAATTTTCTTCTAAACAAGACTGCTGCTTTGTTTGAAGGGTCTGGTGTGGCCCCTGGACAGTCTAGGTTTAATAAAAATGGATTCTGGATTATTGGAAATTTTCAACCACTGTATTAGGGACTATGTCCCATTGAACTGAATGTAGTTCTGAGTCAGCCTGCTGAAGATCAAGCTGAAAAACATGATCAATCTGAAAACATCTTTCATTTGGGATTTATAGTATTTCAAGACAAGTGTGGACTAATTACTACATTCTGCTTTATTAAGTAAGTATATTAGTAAGAAAAAAGAGGTTTAAGAGAAAATGTCCAACCAGCAGTTCAATAGCAAAAGCAAAAGTTTCCAGAGGAAGCAAATCAAAGCCCTAATGGAACCTAGCTTTGTGTTGCTACTATTTGCCATCAAATTGGTTTGACTCATGGCAACCCTATGAGAGGAAGACTACCATGAGACTCAATCATAAACAGTTCTTGTAGACTCAGGATCATCATTTTCTTGAATGAGTCAATTCACCTGTAATATTGGGTTTCCTCTTTTCCTACTGCTTTCCTCTTTATTAAGCATTATCATCTTTTCCAGTATGTTGTTTCATGACATGTCCAAAGTGTGAAAACCTCATTTTGGCTTCTAGGGAGAAATCAAGCTTGATTTGCTCTAGACCCATTTATTTGACTTTTGGGCCTTCCATTGCACCTGTAGAACTTTCCTCTGGCATCAGACTTCAAAAGAGTTGGATCTTTAATCTGTTAGCTCTTCCTGTCCGGCTTCCACAACTGTACATAGAAATTGCAAATCCTATGGCAAATATTATTCTGGCCCATGTGGGAGGTTAGAGCAGGCAGGCACAGCTCTAATGTGCCTCAGCCTCGGCCCTAGCCCTAGCCCTAGCCCCATTGTAACTGCTAATGTTGTGGCCTTTTTAGAGAAAGAAGACCAGCCAGTTTCTGCTGGATTTAATCCCCTCCACCTCCTGACATCCCCTTTTCCTTGTGTGTCATACCTTTTTAGATTATAAGCCCAAGGACAATGAATTATTGAAGTAATGATTTGTAAGCCATTCTTGGAGCCTTTTTTTGCTGAAGGGGTATAAACACTCTACCTGGGTTTAAAAAAAAATAATGTGCCACCATAAAATGCAGTAAGCACAGCTGTTTCCAGTGAGGAAGGGTCCTAGTTGCATCTGCCTTTCATGGGGCAGTTAGCATAAAAAAGAAGTAACAACCCTAATTTAGCCCCATAAGCATGGTTAAATATAACAGAGATTAAACTGTGCTTGTGAAGAGCTAAGTATTCAAAGTTTTTGGTCATTAGGGTCTAATCTGTCTCTTTCATTTTTTCCTGCTTCCAGGTTTTTTTCCTCTTTCTTAAATTCTTCCATCACATTTATATACACATTTATGAGTTCCAGAAAATTTGGGGAAAAATTAACTTAGCAAAAGTCTCCCATATTGCTAGAAAACTCTTGATTGATATTTTTTGAAATGCTTTCCAAGGAAGCATTTTTTAAACCCCCTTCACTCATTTGTTATTAAAGCAATGGAGCTTTAGACAGGATTTCCTGCATGCCTGTACCCTTTACATGCTGTCTCTAGAATTCTTCTCATTTGCTCAGTCACTATTGCGGAGATGTAGTTAAGCAACCACCAGAGGTTGGTTGTTACCAGAGGTCCTTTCAGGTGTGCATGCAAGCCCATAAAAGTCCCCTCCCTCTCTTCCTTTTTCTCGCTTTCTTCTCCCTCACGATGATCAGTTGCTCCTCTTCTTGAAACTTTCCTGGAGTTGGCAAGCACTTAGGCACTGAAGGTATATATGTTTGAATGTACCTTTGAATGTAATTAGTAAAGTTTTTAACTATAAAATGTACATACTGCCTGTTTGATGTACTTTGCTATAACTAGTCTTAGGCCCTTTCCACACTACGTCACTGTCTCGTTTCTGCCAGAGAATGGCAGCAGTTGGCAAGTTGCACTTCCGCATGACATCGTCGCCATCCCACTGCCATACTGTCTTGGAGTGTTGTGCTCACACAGTTTTTGCAAATTGGAAAAAATCCATTTTGTGTCTGCAATTGGGTGGCACTCCTGCCACTTCTGGCCATGCGGAAGCTGCAGAAGTGCATTGGCGATGCTTCCTTCCATAGCACAGCAATGGAAAAAGCCCAGCTGCACTGTGGAAGGAACACGTGGCGCCATTATGTTCTCTTCCGCATGGACCAAGCAGGCTCAGAGGAAATAATTGCTGAGGTGCTCCCTTCTGGACCCTGGTCTGCAGTGAGATAATAAGGAAGAGCGTCATCATGCGAGACCCCCCAAAATTCAATGCTTTCTACTAGCTAAGAAGGTGGACTCTTAACTGAACCAATCTTCATCTTTTCCAGAAAAGGGACTATCATCCCAGGAATCTACTTTGAATCCATCAGATACAGACTAGAGAAAAACAAACTACTTTTTTATCCAGTCACTATATACACAACCATGAAGAGGGAAGACTGCCTCTTCCTAGTAAAGCATGTATCACTCTTTGTGCATTGTAGGAGATGTAAAATATAATTCATTTCCATTTTAGGACCTTCTGTTTTGCTCTAGCAGCATTAAAGGGCCTTTAATACAGTAAGTGAATGTCATGTCTGCTCTTTATAAAGTTATGCTCATGCTAGTGAAAAAAAAAAAAGGCTGGTGAGTACTGAAATATCTGACAGTTTGCTACCACCATTAAAGAGATTAATATTTAATGTTTGTAAGTGCAATACTTATATAAATAATGATAGAAAACTCATGGAACAGAAACACTTCTAGATCTGATTATAAATCTTCAGGTTAAATAATATTATAGCAGAGTTTGGGAGAGTTTTGGGGGAAATACAACTCTCAGAATTCCCCTGCCAGTATAGCCATTGATCATGATGCTGGGCCATACAGTAAGTTATAGCCCTGCAAGTAATTCTTCCAAGCTGTCAGAGTCCAATTCCCTGACTGTGCCTCTCTGCCAGCAAAGAAAGGGAGGAGAAGGTACTTGCCCTAGAAGGAAGAAGAGGCAGCGGGGAGTGTCCAACACAAACAACTAATGGAAACGCTGAGCTGAGCCAAGTCAAGGTCTAATCCAAAAGGTCTAGGAAGCCAAAAGTCCATCCAGATGGGCCGAGGGAGCCAGAGTACAAGGGTCAAGAGAATGGCATAGTAATTTGCTACAAACAGCAAGCCACGCTGACAGACTTAAAGCCACTGAAAACAGGTGTTAATTGTCCTTGTTTCCTTAATCTAGCCAACACAGATTCCCTCTGTGCTGCCAGTTTCAGCCTCCTCCATGATTGGGAGCTGAGGGGCACAGGTGACTGTAATTCTTCCAAATCACTGCTGGTTCCCTCTTCCTCTGAAGCTGGCTGGGGCAACTCTGCTTCTGCTTGTCTTTCAACTGATGGGGATATTTGCAAGCTGATTTGGTCAATCACTGGCTCTGTTCCCAGCATAATAAGTTGCTCATTGACCTCAGAGCCATCATCTATCACACAACCGCTGAAAATCAGGAATTCCATCTCACAAATATATAGACAAGTCCTAGGACTGCAGGGCCATGGTCAGTAACTGGCACAGTAACACAGAAAGCTCTCTTCCATTAGTTCAGATTATATGTCATCTTGCCCAGTATGATTTCCTCTAAGTGTGTATCTGGGTTCTCCAGGATCTCAAGAAGTACTCTCTCCTAACACTGGCAACTTGATTCTTTTACCTACTTTTGTAAAACAGGATATCCTTCATGTGGAGCATGTGCTCTACCACTATCCTATGGTTTCTACTTGCACTGTCATCTTCAGTTCAAGGATCTTGGGTAGCAAGGCAGGCAAAGTTTGTGCCAAATGCTTCATTAAGCTACTAAATGATAAGATGGTCTTGATGGATCACTGTTCCAACTTGGGATTGGAGGATGCTATATTTTTAATTCTCTAGAATCAGTTTCTCATGCGTTGTATTTTATCATCCCACTATGAGAACTGGGGTTAATCTGTGGAGAGGTGCCATGTTTCTTGAAGTTATTCAATTATTAATTTTAATACATACAATCTTATTCACAAAATAATATGGATTAAGAAAAAGCAGAGAGAAAAGGAAAAAAAAGTCCGTTAAACTTGGCTTCAACATCGGTAATGGGATAGGACCCACCATTACATTTTGCAACAACTGGACAATTTAGAAGGGATCAAAACAAATACATGCTCATCATCATGGTGTGCTTCCAGTACGTGTGGTATGTGTGTGTATGTGTGTATCTCTGACCCTTTTTGCACTTTACCTTTTCGTGGTGCTGGGTGCAGGGCTCACGTGAGCAGCCTCCAGCAAGAGGCTCTCACATCCTGGTTTCTTCAGCAACGCAGCTGCCGCCTGCTCGCATGAGAGCTCTGCCCCTTCCTTTCGCAGTGCAGCCTGGGACCTTTCCAGGCTGCACTGGACAGTAAGCATGACTAGTCCAGCTCCTGAGGCTCTGCACACAAGGTAAGTGTGCGTGGGGCCCCAGAACGATGCGTGACCGTGCACCATTTTTGGCTTAAAGCCAAAAATGAAAAAGTGTGTGAGCGGTTCCTGCCAGGTCCTGCCAGGCCCTGGAGCATCACACAAATGTGTGTTGTGTGGACTGCTCCTCACATGTGTGCAATGCTCAAGGGGCCCTTTTGCATCAAAAATGCCATGCAAAAAGGGCCTCTGACAAAATTCTCTAGGAACTACCATCAGTCTTAATAGAGTACCAAGGGAGATCTTTAGACTCCCATAAGTATTTGACAGGATGAACTATTTGATGGCATGAAATTCTGCATCAGACTGTAACACAGCAGTGAGCAACATGAGTGTACCTTCTCTGCCTGTTTTTTGTGGCTGCCTGAATCCCACCATTTCCACAATTTTTTAACAATTCTTTAAACAAGGAGAATAATGCTTCTGGAAGCTTCAAGGAAATACAGTTCACCTCTAAAACAAGCCATTTTCCCACAACTTTTTTTTTAAAAAATGTGCTTGAATTAGTATGTTTTACATGGCTATACTTCACAACTATTACTCATGTTTACTTCTGGTTTATTTGCTTTACCATAGCCACTCTCATCCTATGACTTGTAGCCATTGCCTCCTATCCATTCATTCTTTCATAAGACCATGTCTTTTATTATGTATTTGTAAGTAAAGTCACTTTTATATGTTTTACAAAGAAGACTAAGCTTATTTATTTTCTCTGTTACACCCTGTTAGTGTGTGTGTGAAGCTATGGGACTTGTTGTTCAACTTCTGTCTTGCCAAAGATCAGTCTGTCTCAGAGCTGCATTGTTTCTCACATTTCACAGCAGTTAATTTTTTTAATAACCAGAAATGGGCTTCCTGTCACATTTAATCTTGGCAGTAGGAGGTATGGGCAGTGGAGGGGATCCTGCCTGGTATTGTTCCGTGGTCTTGCCAAACATGTCTACCCTTGCTACAACCTCCTATGTCATTTACCACATCATCAGATGCTCAAGCAGATCCAACAATTACTCCAACCCTCCCAATGGGCTTTCTAACCTTCCGGACTGAATCCTATTGGCTAGTTCCAACTAAAAGAGACTCATTGAATCTATTGTTGAATGGTTAGTTAATACATAGGTAAATCACATTGCTCCAATGGGACTATAATAGGTAGGACGAACAATAAGAATCAGGTCCATCATTTTTCCCCTTCATCAATGCACCTACCTTTTGTCTTCCTCTCTCCTACCCGTGGACTTGTGCACCTGGATTGCTGTTGATGCAGCAGTAGCAGTACTCATGGTACAAAGGTTCTACAAGTACTGGTTTCTCTTCCTGCTATGAGAATGAGATAGGAAGCTACCACATCACAACTGGAGTAGGAGAACAAACAGGCTTGATTTTCTCTGTCTTAGGTTAAAATATGAGAAGTCGGAAAATAATTTTGGGGATACGATGCACACATTGTATTTAAAGCAAACTGAGCTGCTGAGGTTTTTGTTTCTGAATCAGGGAATGTGGGCCATGGGATATCCTTATGATAGCCTAAGATTTTTTTTTACTGTTGGAGTAGTTCCTGTTGGATCAGTAGAAGCCACATGAGATTGTTTTAGGAAGATCTAATATGTACATTACACAAATTATTTACTTAGCAAAAGTCAATTTTACTTTCTCAACCGTTTCTTTTCCACAGTAGGGATGCAGTCCGGAGAGGTCCAACCAAGGAAAGCAAAAACGGATGAGAGGTCATGTGCAGCTTCTTGAAAGTGAAGAACAGCAAAATTAAATTATGATGTAGATAGGAAGGGTATCCTCTCTCATTATTTATATTTATACACACACAAACACACATACATACATACAGTTTAAGGGGGTCAAAGTTTTGCAGCTCCTTCATGTGGATAAGGAGGGTTAAGAACTTATCTACCAGTTCTACCTCTTCCCAGAATGGCCAGATGGCTTAAGGAAAAAAACAAACCTTCTTTGGCCTCAATTGGAAAATTCCGCTTCCATGTTTCATGGCTGTGAGAGAGGGGAGACTGTGAGTAAAATAACTGATTTGCATATAACGTGCATGTTGCACACTATACTTTTTACTGTCATGTGTAGCTGAGCCCTAGGAAACTGCCACTGGGATGTTCACTGATAGCATCTTTAACACCTTTGTCTCTATCTAGTATGCATGCTTCATTTGTAGCGTTTCATTATTATTTTTATGCTTTTCTGTTCTGCTAAACTGCATGTTATTGGATTTCAATGCTTACATTTACATGCAACTAGTATTTAATAATAATAATAAAGATAACAAAAAAATCCCTTGATGTGGAAGAACAACTGCTGAGCTATTTTCAACTGATTTTCCACTGTCTGTGAGCAGTGTGAGCAGCAGATGCATTAGCAAGCACATTCAGTGCATAAGAGACAAAAAGGAGAAGAGCAGGTGTTTGTAACAAGGATGTAGCAAGCAATTAGCAACTCATATAATTTTGATTTGTGTCTGTGTGTGTTCTTACCTGGCTATAAAAAAAACAGTGGCCATGCCTGTAGACACACAGATACACTCATACACAGAAATGCAATACATTTGAAACAAAAATGACAATATCTTTGGCCTGCTGGCATGTAGGAACTGCCCACAGAAATAACAGGGTGGAATAACATTGCAAATTGTTGAGTAAGTTTTTATTGTGTACGAGAAGGGGTGCACCATAGGGCTAAACTATAAGGCATATTAAATAAGTAGTGTGTAGCTTAAGTGTTCACTGTTGAATATATAGTGCACATTTCACTTTAAAAAATATTCCAAGTAAGGTATGCAGCCCTGCTACAAATTGTACATATTGTGCATGGGCAGAGAAGCCTTTCCCAGAAATTTTTTATTTCAAAATTCAACCTTCCACACTCCTCAAATAGCCTTACAATGCTGGAAATAGGACGGGAGTGGGGGTTATGGGGCCCTTATTATCTTTCCTGAAAAAAAAATTCTTCAAAGTCAACCCCCTCAAAAGAGTATATTCTGCCCTCCCTGGAACATTATAAGCCCAGGGTGACTTTTTCTTCATTAGGAAATGATCTAGAAATCAACTTCTTGGTTATTTTCTGTTGGAAAAAGGTCACTTCTGGACCTAAAATGGCCTGGGAGGTCAAAAACATGGAAAAATTGTCCTCCTCACTAGGGGGTATATCAGAGCACTTTAGGGCAAACATTTTTAAAAAAGTTAAAAAGCAATTTGGGGCCCTGGGGAGTCCTGTGGATGTACTTTCCCCACCACTGCAATAAAATGTCTCTTGTTGTTTAGTCCTTGAATGTGAGAAAGGGGTTAATTTTGAAATAAAAACAGTTGTGGGGATAGATATAAAGCTTTCTCACATGTGTGTGAAAGTCCCAGTCTAGACCAGGAATGTAAGTTTAAGCCTTCTCCATTGTGAAGCCTTCTCCATTCATTGGCTCACATCCTGGACAGTATTTATGATGTTGCAAACCAGACTTACAGCATCAAAAATACTGTGTTTCACATTTACAATCATAGGGTCTTTCTTCACTACACTGTCACAGTGCTATTATTCCACTTTCAACATCCTATGGAATCCTGGGATTTGCCGTTTAGGGAGGGGCATTTAGGATTCTCAGCCAGAGAGCTCTTTGACCTCAGTAAACTACAAACCCCAGAATTGTACATTGTAAGGTGTGCATGCTAATAGGATTTCAAAACAGTAATCCAAAATAAATAAATAAGAATTTCATTACTTTGTCTAGCAAGCTATTGTGGGTTTGGCATTGGTTGTTCAAATACATGTTAATGATAGAGTCCTAAATGTACCTAAACCAGAACAGATGGCAAGAAAGCCTGGTATGAAAGAGGAACCAATATTACAGCAGGCTTCCAAATGTGTACCATAAATTGATAAATGGTTCCCTAGTATTCTAATTACTTTCCTTGAAGATCTTTAAAAAATCAATGTGTTTGCATAACCAAGATGATCCAGGGAGACTGAGAAATGATTATCAGTTGAAGAGAATGGTAGTAACAAGCAGAAGCAGCTGCTTTGCTGGCAGAAAAGTTTGGATTCTGTATACGTTTTCTGGATGTCTTGTAAAAGAACAAAAGACTTTCATTCTGTTAAATGGTTGCCAGCCAATAGCTTCTCTTTTCCAAAATATTGTTAGATATTATCACAAAATGTTCAGATATTACATTCCTGACAAACAGGAAATGTATGCTGCACTAATAGGATGTCAATCACCACGATAACATCAATTTTGTGGTTTCTAAATCATCCCCACCACCTGCTGTCTCTTTGATCATCCCAAACAATTAATCTAAAAGTGACATGATTAAGAAATGTTTCCAATGAGAGATAGAGAAACAGTTTTATTTGTATGCAATTGTCTTGGCTCCCACTGAAGCTTCCAGCAAATTTTCCCTTGGATTCCAAGAGGGGCAGGGAGGCTCAAACCATAACATAACAGAAATCTGGAATAATTTGGAAAATTTAAACAACAACATCAGCAGCAACATTAGGTTAACCCTTACAGATGAAACAGGAGGGCTTTATTTTATATTTTCCAAATGACAGAATCAAAGACAAAATATAAGGCAGAGGTGGGCAAAGTGTTGGCCTGAAGCTGCATAAGGCCTACAAAGCATTCTTTCTGTGGCCCTGAAAACCTCCAGATTCTCTGAATCCATCATTTTCTGGACAAAAAAGAAAGGATGCATTGCCTCTTATGGAAGCCTACAGGAGCAGCAATTTACTTATTAAATAGGTTGTCACTCCCTCTACCCAGATTTTCAAAACCAAAAATGGATGTCTGGATATGTCCCTCCTCCACATTTGTTGACATTTGACATTTTGACATTATTTGTGGGCCTCCAGATGGTCCTGGGGTTCCACAGATGGTTCTGGGGCAGAAATTCCTTCCCTTGAGCCACCATGGGCCCTTTCTGCAGCTTACTTGGTCCTGACATGGGCACGCAGGGATCATGCAAACAGCCTCTTGCGAGAGGCACTCACATCCCCTTTGCTTCTTCTCTGCAGCAGCTCCCTTCTGGCCTGAAGGAAGTGTGAGGGCTCTGCCCCTTCTTGTCATACCCTGCCTTGGGGACTGTGGCAGCAAGGAGGAGGATTCTGACTCCGAGGCAGAGGCTTTCCCACAGGCTGAAGTGTCCCCAGAAGCTGGTCCAGAGGGAGTTAATACACAACAACAACAAGGGCCTGATCCAGGAGAACAAATAGAAGAAGACACAGCTAACACACCTACCTTGCAGCAGAGATGCCATGAAAGGGAGGGCTTGCTTCACTCGGCCTATTTAAATAGTAAACAAGCCCTAATAAGGGAACACCTGTGGCAGCAGCTGCCATAGATAAAAGCTGGCCTTTCCTCCCAGGATCAGCAACTAGTGTCTTTGGCCCTGAAACTCTTGGATCTGGTTGTCTTGGAACTCTGCCTGTTTGGACTGTGGTTTGGGTTTGCCCCTTTGGATTTGTTTGCTCTCGGCTGCCTTTCTGTTTGGACATTCTCGGACTCTCACCTTGTGTGTAGGAGCTGTGCTGTTTGTGAGGCACTGCCGCAGACATGACACTTCCTTCTGCAGCACAGCCGGGTACTTTCCCAGGCTGTGCTGGGGGAGGAAGTGTGAGGGCCACGACAGAGGCTTCGCATGCAAGGTAAGTGCATGTGGGGCCTGGGAGTGACACGCAATCACACATCATTTTCAGCAAGAACCCAAAAATGATATATTCCATCATTGCTGCCTACTGGCCCTGGCAGCATCGCACGATTGCAAGGATGTTGTGTGAAATGGTCCTTGCAGTTGTGCGATACTCTGGAGGCCCTTTTGCATGTGAGATGGTGTGCAAAAAGGGCCATGGTTTCCACCTCATGCTTTGGGGGACATATAGGGAATTCACTATTTCTAAATGTCAGAAAATTATTATTTCTAAAAAGCAGCCACATTTCTGATTTTGTATTGTATCTAGCATTGAATCAAATCCAATAAAGAAGAAAAAGAAGGAGGAGGAGGAGGAGGAGGAGGAGGAGGAGGAGACGACAACGACCAAAGCAGAGCGTTCTAAACACCTGTTGGAGAGGGAGGGAAAACTCTTCATAATTTAATTTCAGAGGCTGAAGGGGGGGAGGGATTGAAAATCATGCCATATGGATGTTCCAATCAGTGTCCTATGAACTATACTATTGAGAGATGGCTACAATTACTAGTTCAGGATCATCCCAGGCCCTGAGGTTTCTGGACTAAAACCTGAGAACTGAGGATGGTCCCTAGTGTTACCTTGTTTTCTGGAGGTCCCGGGAGGGACACCTAAATGCCCTCTCAATTATATAAGTTGGGGAAATTAGCCAAGAGCGCAAGCTAGCAATACGAGAGGCAGGGCAATGGAGCGGAATATTTTACCCAATGTCTACAGCGTCAGGCCGAGTCAAGGAGCAACCAGGATTGAAATAATAAATGTTGTTTTATTAACAACACAATCAAACAGTGTATGCAACACACTCATGCAGAGAACTAAAGAAATAAAGGTTGGAGTGGGATAGAGGGATTTTTAAGAGGAGTTGTTGGTTTGGGTGATACTATACCTGTCCTGAAGCCCAGGTAGTCTGCAGCAGAAGTTCAGAGGTATGGAGTCTCAGTACGTGGGACTGAGGGGAAGGCTTGACAAGTGGGAGCAAGGCTGGATGGAAGTTGGCAGCGATTCAAGGAAGCTCACAAAGTCAGGGGTTCATATAGAGAAAAGGTAGCCACAGGCTAGTCCGTACTTGGGGAAAACAATGAGTTTCAGGCTGGAGACAAAGGCCTTTTCCACACGGGGAAATAACACGTGGTAGCACGACCTCCGTGGGAGGTTGTCTAAACGGTAAAGTGGATTGGGGTGGATTACTTTAGAGTTATTCCACACTGCAATCCGCACTAGGGCGCCCAGAAGTGGCGCCGCCACATGCTTTTACCACTTTTTATGTGGTTTTTAAAAGGCACGGGGCATGCAGCCCCGTGCAGCCACGTCGCAGCGCCCGGTGTGGATTTGCATGCGCGTGCAAGGGCGTGCCTGCAGATCTGCCGGGGGGTGGGATTTCCGGCTGGCGAGGTTCTCCGGTTGGTGGAGAGCCTCCGCCAGTCATCAGCCGCCATTTTGGGCGCTTCCGGATGCCGTGGGATGCCAACAAGTGTGGAGCAGCGAAACGCGATGGACTGAGGTAAGCTCTGTTTTAGCGTGGCTTACCCCGTTTCTCCGCCCACGTGTGGAAAGGGCCAAAGCCTCCGAAAGGTCAGAATTTAGCATGATTAAGTTAAGTCTGAATTGACAAAGGAGTAGACAGTATGCAAATGCAGAGTGCTTGACAGATGAGGATTCTTCTAATCAAGTTGCCTGCTCGGGGCAGGGAGTTCTTTGTAAGTAGTGTGCATACATAATAGAGTACTTGCCTTTGAGGTCTCCTGAAGCGGTGGGACGGCTATTTCTGACCAGCATGTATTGTTTGGAAAATTACAATAATTAGTGGCTGTGCCTGTCTGCGAGCTTGTCTGGGGGACCTCGCAGACATGTGGAGAGGTATGGCAGAAGAAAGCCAAATTATTGATATCAAAGTGATATCTAATATCCCACAAATCCGGGCTAGCAACTGCAGTAACCCTAGAGATGTCATTAAGTGTTATGCATTAAGTGCCAATCACAGTTGCTTATAGCTTCTCATTCAAATATATATGCGTAAACACACACACACACACACACATCTTCATGTTTGGAAATTAAAACAGCTCTGCACGTGCTCCCATATCAAGGTAAAGTGAGGGACTTAGCAATCCAAAGGCCTTTTTTTAAATTCATGCTTCAGTGCTGCCATTTGCTATGAATGTGATTCATGGAAATACCGTTATGACTAAAGGAATAACCCAGATGTGGGAATCATGTGGTCCTTCAGATTATGTTGAATTGCAGTTCCCAGCATTCCTCATCATTGGCTATGCTGACACATACAGTCCAACAACATCTGGAAGGCTTCCTGATTCCTATCAGTACAACGCATAGTGTATTGTTTATATTAGTATAATATTATTTGTAGGAAGGTTTTTTGGTGCTCAATTTGACTTTTGTTTCCTCACCAGCTCTGAAATCAGGCTCTGCATTGTAGAGCACCTGCACAGTTGAGCATCTGCCAAGGCCAACATCCCAGCAACAGTCCTAGTGCTGATCCCAGAATCCCTGCCATTGTTTCTTCTCCATTTTATTATGGGTACGAATGTCCTTTCATCATGACATTACAACATTGTTGTGCTAGTACAGTTTAGAAAACAAAACAAAGAAAGAACCCTCAGCAATCATGAGCTGTGGTGTGGGGAAAAGGCAGGGATAAGGACTCACCAATGACACTGTAATGCAATGCGAACATTAGTGCCAATAACCCTACTCATCCATTTAAGTTGAAAGGCTGCAGTAGAGAGCATTCATAACCTGATATCATCATGGAAATGGCAATGCTGGGATTCAAACAGAACAACGTGACATTGAGATATGGTGTGATAAGACATTGAGATATGGTGTGTTCACCTGGCATCCCCAAGCTTATTAGCAGAAGCAAAGGAAAGATAAAGTATGGAAATGTCATCAGGCTCTTTAAAAGCAAAAATGCATGCAAAACAAAAACACAAACAACCCACGATTGCATACATACTCCAACGTCCTGATTTGGCAGAGACAGTCCCACATTTTGAGCTGCTTTTAATATGTCCCAGTTTCTCTCTCCTTTTCCCATTTTCCCCCTTTGTCTTCAGCTTATTTCAATTGCCTTAAATGGAAATCAAAGTGTTGAAGTAGTTTAATCTCACATTAACTGGGGGTGGGGAGGAGAGAGAGAGGACAGAGGCCCTTTCCACACAGTATTTTCCATGTGAAAGGGCACCTGGAGCATCGCGTGATTGTGAGGAGTAGTCTGCACGACAAACTCACAATCACGCGATGCTCCAGGGGCCAGCAGGTGCCGATCATGCACCTTTTCATTTTTGGCTAGAACCCAAAAATGGTGCACGATTGTGTATTGCTCCCAGGTCCCACGCACACTTACCTGGAGTGCGGAGCCACGCCAGTCACGCTTCTTGCCCCAGCTCAGCCTGGGAAACTCCCAAGCTGTGTTGCGGAAGGAAGAGGTGGGGCTGTCACACGAGCAGGCAGCTTGTGCGGAGCCAAAAGACCCCCGACGCGGGAGCCTCTTGCCAGAGGCTGCTCACCGATCCCCACACCTCAGCGCCGGAATAAGGTAAGTTGCGGAAAGGACCAGATTCTTGCCCTTTCCAGTAGGCTGAGCAAACTGCTGCAGCCTCTCTTAACTTGTGCATTCTTCCTTATTAACAACTTTTTGCCATCTTGATTATGCTCTGTTGTTGATTGGCTATGTGTGTCCTGGTTTACATCTGTGAAAATGGATTGTACATATGTAATTGTTATTGCTCACTTGTATCAATATTTACAGGAAGAAAAGGCCACTGTACTTTACTGATATCATCATCTTGCCTTCAAGTGAAGGAATTTGGACACAAGATTTCAGCCATAGGCAACAGGACTGTTGCTATTCTGTAGAGTTCAGTTAACTCTTCCTTAAACTATGCGTGAGAAGCCAAGAAGAAGATCTAAACTAAAATTATTCTAAAATTACCCCACTCCCCTTTAAGTAAAAACAAAGACTTAAATCCTAACTTTAGTCTCAATTAGAGTAGAGCTACTGAATCAATTGGATTTACCTGTAAGGTCAGTCACCATTTAACAGTTAAGTTCAATGGATCTACTCTATTTGGGACTAACCAAAGGAATTCCAACTGGGAGTGATGTCAGACTTTGCAAGATGGGCTGAAGATTTCACTCCCCAAAGTATTTTGTACTAACAGGCATTTGAGAGCTCATGTATATACATATATCTCTTCAGCTGACACATTTAGTGTTGTTTTTCTCTGAGACACTTGCTTATCTGAAGCCAGTTAAAACACACTAAAGTGTTTTGTATCACTGATGAGATGAAGTGCTTATCCATAATTTTAAAGATGGATTTTTAAAAGCAGCATTAAGCCTTCTTCTAACATGGTGGGTACCAGTATCTTTAACTGGAAGTTTTCTGACTACACAAATTATATTTGTGCACATACATTAGTCTCCAACTGGTATTAAATCTGTGGAAATGTTTCAGAAGGTGGGAAATAAAAACTGGGATCTGTTACTTTTCCATTTTGGTTTAGAAAAATGTGTTTAGATAAACATAACTCTAGAATGGTTTGAAAAAACAGTTTAGATTTTTACAAATTTTTTTAAAAAATAGCATAATCTTTTCCCATTCAAATCAACAGAACCAAAAATATACCACAAGATTAAAAAAACACAATACACCACTACACACACACACACACACACACACCAGGTCCATAATTAAAATTCAAGATCCAAAAGCTCACCTGAATAAAAACGTCTTCACTTGCTGGAAGAAAGAGAGCAGAGAGGAGGCCAACCAGACCTCCTATGGAAGGGAGTTCCATGGTCCGGGAGCAGCCACAGAGAAGGGTGTCTCCTGAGTCTGCACCAACTGCAAACCCCAGGATTCCATAGGATATTGAAAGTGGAATAATAGTGCTATAACAGGCTAGTGCAGAAATGGCTTAAATGTCAAAACCAGCACTTTGAATTCTTCCCGGAAATGGACCAATAACCAATGCAGTGATTTTAACAGGGGAATCACATGACCCTTGTAGCCTTCATACTGTATCTGAACTTTGGTAAGTTTTACTGGAGGCTATATTTACTAACACAATCAAAATTTGTTCTAAGACACAAATGGGGAAGGAGGGCCTTGTGGGTGTTGTTGGACTGCAGCTTTCACCTTAGTAATGCTGCCTATAGGTGATGGAAGTTGCACTTGCTTAAACAACATATGCAGGCCTGCACTTTGCTCACCTCTGTTTTGGAGGATCAAATTTGAGATTTTTTTTTTAAATGATCTGTTATTTTGAAACTGCTGGATCAAATATTGCATGCATTAAATCAGACATTTCTCAAGTTGCCTCTGGCTGCAGGTTCTTCATAGCACAGGTTATCAAGCAGAGTACAATTGGAATCTTACTAATAAATGAAAGAGAATGAGAATGTTTACTGTTCAGTGAAGGTAACAGCACCATATGCTCTTATGAATGGAGCAAACATATTGACTTCCTCTTAATTGTGGAGCTCTAATGAAATTTTTCACATGAAAACAGTGAGAACAGTAAGGGTTTATTCTCTCCCCACCCCCTTATTTCTTTTCATTTTAGGCAGTTTCGACCAGTATTTTACTTTTTGTGTGATAACCAGAACTCAACAGAGGAGCAGATGGGCACACACAGGAACTGAAATAGTTTTTCTTCATTATCTAGTAGACCTCTGTTTGAGCCTGAAGGCCTTGTCAGAAACCACAAGACTCGACAAACTGGCAACTGTGGGTTTGTCTGTTCACCATTTCTATTTCTAGGAGGGGGAAAAAAAGGAAAACATTGAACCAATGTGTGAATCATGTGATTTGGCTGAACTGAACAAGCACCACCACCAGAAAAAGACACACAGGAGACCTTTAACAGCTAGATCATGGTGGCAACTTTAGAACCCTTTATTCTGTGTGTTCCATTTGCTTTTTGCACTGAAGCTGGGAAATGCAAAACAAACATCAATACGTGAAGCTGTGGCTGAAAGTAATAAATTTAACCTCTTAGTTATTATGAAGCAAAAATCAGCTGTGTGTTCCATGAATTTTCAACCAGCTGCAGGAAGAGTTAGCCATATATGAACCACTGTCTGTGTTCTGTTGCAGCCATACTATATGTGGTGCAAGAGATACATACACCACCTCTCAGTCATTTGAAACTTCACTGTGGGTAGAGAGGACTCCCCTATAGTTGCAATGTATTTGGTGCACTTGGGTATATTTGGCAAAGGGATCCTTTATGTTTTCCTGTTCATTTTTATCCAATCGGACATTCCCACTCTGGACCCCATAACTTCCAGAGAGAGAAAAGACTGTATGAGGTAATTTAGATCAGGAGAATGACCCAGAGGGGAACAATCAAGTTTTACCTCACTCTACTCTGTGGTTCACAGAATCATAGAATTGGAAGAGGCCTCAGGGGCCATTGAATCCAACCGCCTGCTCAATGCAGGATCTCAGCTAAAGCATTACCAGAAGGTACCTGTCCAGCCTCTTTTTGAAGATGTCCAAAAAGGAGACCCCATTACCTCTCTAAGGCAATTGATTCCATTACCAAACCACTTACTGTCAAGAAATTATTTCCATTGTTCAACTGAAATCTGTTCTCCTGTAGCTTCATAACTTTATATCTGGTCCTACTCTCTGGAGCAGCAGAGAACGGATCTGATACCTCCTTTCTTTGACAACCATTGAGGTATCATGCAATCATGTCACCCACTCAGTCTTCTCTTCACCAAGGTGAACATGCCCAGATTCTTCAACCTTTCCTCATATGTTCTGTTCTCCAGACATCTTATATCCTTGTTGCTCTTTTCTGAACCTGCTCCAACTTCTCCATACCCTTCTTAAAATGAGGCTCTAGAACTAAGTACTTCAGATGAGGCCTGACTAGCACAGAATATAGTGAGATTATTATTTGCCTCAGCTTGGAAACTATGTGTAAGGACCCTGGCACTCCAGGACTCAAGCTCTGAGTCTGAACCAGAGGACTTCAAAGCCATGGAGCCTGCAGCACCAGCAGAGCCCACCCCAGAGACTGCCATGGAGCCTGCTGCACAGCCCACACCAGAGGCTGCCCTGGACACAGAGCCCTTGGCCCCAGTAGCCCCAGCAATGGAGCCAGGGGCTGTCTTAGACCCAGAGATTCAAGAGCAGGTGCCTACTTACCAGCAGCATCGGGAGCAAAAGAATGCTCTCAGAAGGTCAGAGCGTTTAAATAGGAAACTCCAAGCAATCAAGCTCCAGCTGAGGTAGCACCTGGGTGAGGGTCTGCTTAATAAAAGCACTCACTCAGCCTTGGGTCTTTGTTGGCTGACAACTGTCCATTTTGGGTGTGCTTGCTGGGCTTTTGGAGCCCTTGCCTTGCTTCCTGGAATGCTGCCTGACCGGCTGAGGAACAAGCTCTGTGGCATGTGGACTCTGTTTGCTGTTCTGCCTGGCTGTGCAGTAACAGCCTGGGATATCTTTGCTGCAAAAGTCTCTTTAATTTACTGCTGCCTTACCTACTTACTGCTGAAGTAAAGCCCTTTGATTTATTGTCTGTCTGCCTTATCTGTGAAAAGACCTATTAGCTGGCTCTTGGCTGCCTGTCATGCCTTGGCGCTGACACTATGCTTCTGTTAATGCAGGACAAAAATAGCATTTACCTTATTTGCTGCAGCATCACACTGTTGTGTCATGCTCAATTTATGATCACCTTCAACTTCTTGATCAGATCTGTCATGCTACTACTAAGTTCCATTCAACATTCTGCTCCTAAGATTATCTTTTTTGGTCCATCATTTTGATCATGTTACCCCACTTTTGATACCTCTTCATTGTTACCTATTCCTTCTAGGATTCATTTTGGGCTCTTTGCTTAAACATTCAAAGCCTTATGAAACTTAATCCTTCCTATCTTTCAGCCCTTATTTCTTTTTACCAGCCTGCTGGAGAGCTGCATTCTAAGAATGCTAGGCTTCTCACCCTACCATGGTTTCCTCTTCCTTGTCTTGGCTTTGTCCTTTTTCACTCACTACTCCATACTCTTGCAATTGCCTTCCTGAACATTTGTGGACTGTTCCTTCCCTCGTTATTTTTAAATCTCAGTTAAAAACTTCCTTGTTTTGCCAAAGCTTTGGAATTTTAATTGCTTTAATATTGTTTTATAATCTTTATATGGTATGGTATAGTGGTTTGAGCATTAGATTGTGGCCCTGGAGAACAGGGTTAGAATCCCTGCTTGGCTATGAAAACCCATTGGGTCATGCTGGGTGCGTCACACATTCTCAGCCCCCAGAAATTCCCATGATAGGTTTGCCTTAGGGTTGCCATAAGTTAAAAATGATTTTAAGGCACATAATGGCAACATTTTAATTACATATATCTGTCAGTTTGCTTTATTATTATACTATATTTTTTGTTTCTATTTTATCTGGATAAAAGCTGGAGGCTTTTTTGGAAGTGGGGAAACAGGGAATAGGATTCTTTTTTACACTCTGGTATTGAAGCTTCAAAAGCTTTAGAAGAAAGGATCCTTCCTCCTCAAGACTGTTGCCTAACATATTTGCTCTGAGAAATGTGCCCTGTGTTCTGGGGGCAAAACTTGCCTTCTGCTATTAGGAAAAGTGTTAAAAGGCTCCTCCAATATGCAGTGGGAACAGGCTGCCTAGCAGACCTCAACCCCAACTCTGGGCTGTTGCGCTCTATCCAGGAAGTCTTTGTGTTCTTTGATGCATTGAAGGGACTCAACACATTGCTGCAGTGCACTGACCTTCTCTTCCAGGAGAACTACCAGTTTGTACTTGCTGCAGGTATAGTAGGTGAGGTTTTCTGGCAAGAAGGTAAACATTGCAGATACATTGCAGCAGATTGCTATGGATCCTTCTACCTCCATGTCTGCAGTTATTTCTGTTCCCTTCCTCACTTCTCAACAAAGTTGCATTGCTTCTCATTTTTATCTTGAAACTCTTCCAAGGCAACTCCATCATCCCCATGAAGTTTAACAGCAGTTACCCTATTGCTCAAAGGCTGCCCCAACATTGCCTCTGGACCAGGCAGAGAGCTGTACTCCCTAATGGTCATCACTACCATGCTGGTAGCAGGGGTCACAGTGGCAGAGATCACTGTAAGTGCCCAGTCTGGGGATGAGGCCAAGGCTGCCTTTGCTGAAGGACCTTGGTTGTTGCTTCTGAATAAATGACTGTTTCTTGTCAGGTGTAGATTCTTTTTGCTATCTTCCCCATCTCTAGCCTGATTCTTCACAGCTGCTATACTAAAAAAAATTGAAGAAAACTCCATGTATTTCCAGCAATACACATTTTTGAACCACATTTAAATTTTAAACCCAGTCATTCCCCACATACAGGAAACAAAAAGGACTCTCATGAGTTGGTGACTCAAGAAGGTTTAGCAGGTCAAATTCAAACCAGATGTTGTTCACATACACACACTCCCTGCCAATGGAGGATTCTTAGGAATTCAGCCTTTTCAACTATTGTGAGGTAATAATTAAGGAACAACTGGAATTCCTTTAGAAAGCTTAGTAGATTTCAAGCAAAGCTTTGCTCTAAACACCCAACAATTTCATGGATCTTCAAAGGAACTTCATTTTCTGTTCACACATCTTGACACACAGTGATTGCGCAAAGGTGCTGAGTTGCACATATATGACCTCCCGACCTTGGCAAATCATTTCTCACTTACGCAGCACTTTGAAAACCCAATTCTACGCCTTGCAGCAATGTTCCTTTGGTGTCTCAGGCAGAGATGCTGACACAAGTGTTCAGGATTAGAGTGCCAATGTATGAGTCAGTGCATGAAGCACTATACAATATTCCATTCTCGAAAGAGCCACAGTAACACATATGCACAAGCTTGATTTTCAAGGTTCATCACAGTTTCTGATCCATGCCTTAGAGAACTCTTCAGCACTGAGTCACCAAGAAGAGAGGTAATGAGGACTATAGTTCAGAGTAGGAAAAATTGAGCCCCAGTATATACATCTATCTGTTCCTTTACTATCACCATTTTTTCAATCATTTTCATCCATAAATTCACCTGGGCAGGGCTGAGCGTTTCACCTCAAATCTCACAGTTCTAAACACAAGAAATCTCTTTACGATACAGATCAGTGCAGAACATCAGACCATTATTTCAAATGTTTCAAACTTAAAACTTCTAATATAAACATGAGGAAATACTGCCTGACAGCTAAATGTAGCCTTGACCATCTGTGTTCTTTATGAATTCAGTGGATAGGTCATTGCTCTGGAAAAACTTCTCCTTCCATCCAGCAAAACCAAGGTTAACTCAGATGTTAATGTTACTGTCTTTCTTTAAAGAATTTCTTGCTCTTTGCTTTTGATTTCACCTGTCCCAGCAACCAGGGATCGATTTCACTTCTCTTCATGTCTAAATTTTTCAGTGCTTCAGATTTTATTCCTCCAAGTTCATTCCACTCTTCTCATTCATAGTAATCACCACCAAACCTTGACCTACCACGTGAGTCTCTAGGCACCATCTCCTTATTCTATTCTTCTTTCTTTAGGCTTTCTTGAAATCACCACTTCCAAGAGACACTATCCCCTCATACACTGTTCACAGATATGGGGTGATTCTTCCTCTCTCCACTCAAGTGGCTTCTTTAGTGTCTCAGATCTTATCCCTAGATCTTTTTTTCCCTTCTTTGTCCTTGAACCTGATTTCCTGTGGCATGTTTAGAAGAGTAAACTGACTAGTTCTTTAACCTTTGTGCATTTATTTTTTTCCCTGATACCTTTAACCTTTCTGCATCTATTTTTTCTCAGTGATAGCTGAAGAAACTTAAATGGAGACAAGTCAACAAGTGGGGAGAAACTGAACAGAGTGGAAAATATATAGAAAAGAAGCTCCCATTATATGCAGTTTGCATGTGCTTTGCATGTCCCCAGTCTTTCTATTCTACAGAAAGAACAAAAAATATTTTTACCTCATGAGGTTCTGTCTCAGATGTATTGCCCTTACAGCTGTCAGTCAGCAGAAGGATATACATATGTCTCAAGAGTACTTTTGAGCTTTTTGCATTTTTTATCAAGGGAAAATATGTTACACATTTTTCCTGGCTTTCCACTTTTTAAAATGGAATCTATTTTAGTTTGCCACACACACACACACCCGAACACAACTTTTAAAGTTTGTCTCAACTTTCAGAAAATGATTGTATTCATTATAGTTAAAACTTTATGTTTGACACAGTGTGGAGAGCTTGATATGGATGTAGCTACGGAGTAGGAGGTTTATAGCACAGCTTGAAAAGTTACTTTAAAAACAATTAATTACACCCACAGTTCCACCCTATTAGATAGTTACAGTTATACTTACATCTTAAAATGCAGCTTTTCCCTGTTCTCAAAAAACAAAACAAAACCTACCCTCAGCCCCTAAATATCTGGTGGCTTAAGTCTATGAACATTACAAGCTGTCCACTCATGGTACAAAACATGCAATTGTGTCATTCCCCTTATACATGCAACAGGTGGAGCAAGGCACAGCAAGAGCTATCCTTGAATGGATAACTCTCTTTCACTATTTCATCATAAGGTCATCCCCTATAATGGTCAATGTAACTGAAAAGTTACAATTACACTGCAGAAGTTATTTCTCAATAAATTAAACATTATCATGTCACTTAATTATATAATCACTAGTTATCTGTGAGTTGTTTCTTTCAAGCTGTCATATCAATTAGAAACTGCTTGTAGTAACTGTGGGCCAGAAAGAGCCATCAACATGGACAAGACGCACTGGAATTGATCATTTTTTTTTCATTTTATTTCTTTATTCAAACAAATATTGATGGTTTACAAAAGACAAAAAGACAAATTAAACCTTTTCTTTTCTATAATAAAAGTCTGAAGTATTCTAAAATTGACATTTTGACCAGTCCTGTCCTGTCTTACTACCTCTAAATACTGGCTCTTTTTATAGGTATGTTGTAAAAGAACCCATAACCAGCACCCACTGTAATGGAATTAGGTGTTCACACATGAATTTTAATGCAGTGCTGGGCAACTCTGACCCTTCAGATGTGTTTGGATTTCAGACTGTGCTTGCAAGAGGTGTGGATGAAAGGTGTGTTGCAGAAACATCTGAAAGACCATTGTAATTCTTCCTTGCTCCCAGCAATGTTCAGCGCAGTCATAGAGGCAACTTTGACAGTGCCAGTCACTTGCCTGGGAGGCTGGCAAATCCAGACCGAGATTCTTCTGTCCATCTTCCTCCTACAGAGGTTATTACGTTCCATTCACTGGAAGAATAAGACACCTACCATAGGATTGTCTACTCAAGAAAAAGCCAATTGGGCTAACAACTGAATTTTATTTTAACACTGATGACAGGATAGCATCCTTTGGTATGTTGGAGGGAGCAAAACAGTTTAGACAGTCCAACACAGATTGTATAATATACACAGCACAACTCTCCAGGGAAAGGGGTATCAGGGGCTGAACAAGAAGAATTAGTGGCTACCAGTACTGCCCCCAGCAACTGCTGCCTTGCACAGTCCCCTCACTATACCTAATATTATAGTCAGACTTGTCCAATAGTGTCAGGCAGTTAGTAGTGCCTGCCACTAGTATGGGAATTAGAGTTGCCACTGTAGATACAAAGGTAGAAGATTTAAGACGGGCAACCAAGGCCTAGGAAAATATCTGCCGGGAGAGAAGAGAGCTTCAGCCTGCAAAGAATATGTGGGAAGGTCTGGGGCCTAAACAGCTTTGTTCTACCCCTGTAGAGCATTGAAATTAGCTGAGTGTACTGCAGTTCCAATAAACCATGCTTTACTGTGAAGCCTTGTAACTGTGATTCCTTCAAACCTGACAAATAGCCTATGTGAATGATGTGTTAGATTGGATGGAAACACACATGTTTGAAGTTTATTACTACTGGCTATTGAACAGGTGAAGGTACAATGAAGGAACTGGCTTTTTAGAGATAAAAATAAAGAATACACAGGAAAAAAGTTAAATCTTTCAGAAAGTCATATATTAAATTCACTTTTCTTTCTTTACATTGCATTTATTGTAAACCAGCATGTCATTTTGTAGGACTGAGATGACTCAAGTTCGAATTGTCACTTATCCATAAAGGACACAGGGCGACTTCTGAGAAAGACCTTCTGAATGACTGAGTCCAGACCAAGACTTGGAAATCAGAATGTTTCTTACCTATGAAGATGCAAAATGTACCCAGACATACAACTACATCACTTGAGCGATGGGGAAGAATTCTTATTTATATAGAAAGTCATATAGAAAGAACCCTTTAGGCTCTACTCAGTTACTAAGCAATGTTATCTCATATTTGTATGGGGAATGTTAATTAGCAACGTACCCTAGATGACTCCTGCTAGTACCTGAGATGAGCTTCTAAAACTTTCAAAGCAAATTAACCCTTTGGGCAGATATTGCTGTTGTAAACCACTGTATCCCTTTCCCACCATTGGACCCCATCACTATCCAACTGACCTGTACCTCATTTTACAGACTAATGCAGAAACTGAAATAAAGTAATGCTCCAGCTTTTGTACTTCCTGAATGTTTGATGCGTTCTTGGCTCAAAAAGAATGATTGAAAAATCACATTTAAAATCACATTTTTTTTAATAAAAGGAGACTTAAGAAATGCATAGAAAGAAATTATGTCTAAAATACTTAGTGAAACCATATTTTAAACACTTGTTGTTGACAGATTTTTTTAAAATCACAGATACACATGGAAACAGGAAATTTATGGGATGTTTACTTGTTTAAAACATTTATCTATCACCTCCTACTCCCCTCCCCAGTTGATTTCTGACATATAAAAAGATTTAAAATACACAAATGACATTTGAAAACAAACTAAAACAATTTTTCAAAAATAGTTTTGAAACCATGCACAGTTAAAATAGTCAGAGCAGTCATCCCCAGTTTAAAGGTGTTAGTGCCCACCAAAAGCTCAAAAGGAATGGAGCAGACCTGATTTCCTTTGGGGAAGAGATGAGGTTGCTACTATAGAGAATGCTCTGTCATCTGTATCCACCAAGCTTATTCCCCCTCTCTGCTCTTTCTTCTTTAACAAACTATAGTTGAAATGCTGATTATTACACTATCCATGAAATTAAATACTTTTAAGCAAATCCATTCAAAAGACAAAAGGTAAGTCAATGAAACACCACAGTGTTAACAAGCCTTGCAGTTGGTTCCTAAAAGCTTTTCAAAATGGAGCAGTTTTTGCTTTCCAAGGGCATGGAAGGAGCACTCCTAGTATCCCTAGGAAGGGAGTCCCAAAGTTTGGCAGTAGTCTGTGTCTCCATGCCAAAAAGGGACAGACCAGAAATACTGCAGTTGACCATCAGTCCAATTGACTGTTTTGTGGAGAGTGTATTTTCTTAAAAATCCACAGCATTCTTGTGAACCACCTGCAGAGTGAAATTAAGGTTCATAAGCTGGAGACTATCAATATTTACTATGGCCTTTTCCACACTGGGCTATTAAAACGGTGCAGAGCAACCTCCAAAGGAATGGACTGGGACAGACTACTTTTTGTAGTTCCATACCTCAGTCCACTCCGGAGTGACCGGAACTGGTTGTGCAGCGTGTTTTTTAAAAACCTCTTTTTAGAGGTTTTTAAAAAGCACGGAGCGTGCGACTCTGTCACTCTGTCGCCGCGCTCCGGTGCAGATTTGCAGGTGTGCACAAGTGCGTGCCTGCAGATCTGCCGGGAGCGGGCTTTAGGCTGGCGAGCTTCTCCAATTGGTGGAGAGCCTCCACCAACCAGAAGCCACCATTTTTGACGCCGGAGCAGTGCAGAGCAATGAGCTCGCACTGCTCCTCGTCCCAACGGACTCACCCGGATGGAGAAGAAAGCTGGTGAGTCCCATTTTTGCCCCTTTATTTTCACACATGTGGAAAGGGCCTATGTGTGCTATGTAAGGAAAAATGGGCATATATTGCCAGTTCTTATTCTCTATGACATGGAAATGCATAACCAAAAGTGAGGTAGGGCTTTTGTAAGGCAGATGTTTCTCTAGGTCCAGAGCCAGAAGCTGAAGTAAGCTATCACAAAATTCTCACTAGGATACACAACCAAACAAATTTTGAGTAAGTTTCACTTCATCATTCTACAACTGCTGAAGGTGGGGAAGGAGATTCCTGGAATATATCCCAGGTCTTACTCTTCATTTTCCAGTGGTTTGGCAAGGAAACAGCAACAGGAACAACTCACCTTCTCTATCCCTTTGGCTGCACATACAGAAGAGAAGGTAAATCCAGTCCAGCTCTTGTCTGCTGGATAGAATACAAGAACCTTGAAGGAGAGAAGGCACCTATAATTTGGTTACAAATTTGGTTACATATTATATATGAAATATAAAAGTGTGTTATTTCTTAATACCTTACATCTATATGCTTTATTTTGCTGAGGAAAACACATAAACCAAACACAAAACAAAAATGGTTTCTAGATAAATGCATGCAAAGGAAGTCTAAGATTGCCAATCTGCTCTTATTTTACTTGGTGGATGAGTAAAACTGTGTGCTGTCGCTTATACAGAGACTGGAAAAGTTCTGTTTTGGAACAGAATTGCTTCCAAAGAGTTGTAACCACAAAAGGGAAACTTTTCCAAGTGCTGCAGATCTAGCATTTGGAGTGGAGTGAAATTCCATTAGCTCCAGGTCCTTGAGGCATTCATCATGACCTGCTAAATTATCTCTTGATTGTGTCCCTAATTCAGCAATTTCTGTTCTTGTTCTGCTTAGGGACCAGTACCATTCAAATCAAAATAGGGCAACTTTAGGTAAACAGGAATTGCATAATTAGAAACAAAACACATTGTCATCATGCACTGACAGCATTAAATTTAATGGGTGCTCAGGGAAGTGAAGAACTCTCACTTTGACTGTGAGCTAGATGAGACATTGCTGCTAGTCATAAAGTAAAGTGATAGTTGAAGCTCAAAGTCCATTAGTGCAACACAAAACATCTAAGACTTAGCTTTTATAATTTTGTTTCTTGACATATCCATCAGTTCTTGAAATATCTATCACTCTAGGGAATCATAGATGTTGAATATGGATATCCAGCCCTCAAACTAAAAATAGCTGAGACAATTTCAATTTGCTCATAATAATAATAAAAAAAGGTGGGGAGTTAGCAAGTAAATCTAAGTTTGACCCCAGTTAAAGATGAAGGCCTAAAATAAGTTCCTAGTCCCAACTATAGAAGAACAATTGCTTCAGTTTCTGGATGGCAACTGAACGCTTCGGCAAATCCCATTGATTCAGTGGGTCTATTCTAGTTGGGATTACCCACTAGATTTAGTTTCCAGGAAGACTGCATAAGAACCAGTGGAGTATAGTGGTCTGAGCTTTGGAATATGACTCTAGAGACCAGGGTTCGAATATCCACTTGGCCGTGGAAATGCATCAGGTGGCCTTGGGCAAGTCACACTCTGTCAGCCTCAGAAGAAGGAAAGAGCAAACCCTTACAGAAGAAATCTTGCCAAGAAAACCCTATGATAGGTTTGCCTTAGGGTTGTCATATGTCAGCACACAACAACAATAGGGCTACATGAAATTTCCAAGGAGTTTATTTATCACATGGAGAATCATAATATGTGAAATGGTAACCTGTGGTGTTGGCAAAGCACTTAGCAAAACATAGGAAAAGGCTGCATTATTTCATGGTGTAGACAGCCTTCTTATATGTGGCATGTGGTAGTCTGCATTATGCTGAGTGTCATACCATCCCCCCACACTCTTGGGGAGAATAGGAGAAGACAGGGAGGATCGCAACTGCACAAAATACTGCAGATGGCTTCCAAGGGGCAAGAAGGGAAGCAACTAACAACACGATGTGGAGCACAGTCTCTTCTTGTCTATTGCAAGTGTTACTGCGGTACAGGCCTACCCGGAGATAGCATTTGATATCGTTTTGATTTCAAACAATTCAGCTTTCCTCTGCCACCCTGCTCCAGGTGTTTGCAAGGCCTCCAGACAAGCACGTAAACAGGCGCTGCCAATAATTGCTGGACATTCCATTCTCCACCCAGGCAGGCCAGACACAGCCAGTTTGTTGCTTCAGGGACCTCTCCAGCAAACACCTCCTTGCTTATGTGCAATACTAACAAAGGCTCCCCTGCCCCGAGCAGGTAACCTGAAAAAGCTGTACTAAGTGCTCCTTATTTGCATACTGGCTACATTATTGTTAATTCGACCCTAAGCCAAATCATGCTAAATTTTGATCTTTCCAAGGCTTTGTCCTGTGCCCAAAACGCATTGTTCTGACCGAGTAAGGTATGGCCTGCAGTCACAATTC